>APFE031010727.1:0-37697 GCA_000404065.3 Pinus taeda
AAAGAAAGATGAATGGTTTGAGCAAGTAAAGTAGGCCAAAATGAGCCCGAATTGTACCAAAATTGGGGCTCATCAGTAGTGATATTCATGTTTCCTTAAAATCATCTTAATTGTGAAACCATGTAGAGAAAACAACTGTTAGATGAAAATGATTGATATATATTAACTTGATAAATACTTGTGAATGGTTGTTGTCTTCCTATTGCTTATATTATGTCCTCTTCATCAAGAACTTACCAAATTTTAAAAACATGAATATTATAGATAGATAAAGAACAGAAGAAGTTAGGCTACAAGGTAGGGAAAAACCCCACGAAGGGAAAGCCTAAATAATCTTTCTTGTGGAATCAAATAAAAATACGATATCCAAGGCCAAAGACAAATACCAAGACTACCACAAAGAAAAAAAATTAGCCCTCCCCCAAGTCACCTCCAACAAGTCAAAGTCAACAAAATTCAATGTTATTTAAAATCTCCTAAATATGGTCAAAATCATAGAAAGTTTGGATATGTAGCGAAAGCTGAATTTTTTCCCTGTAGTAGCATTGAAAAAACATAGGAATTTCACACTTGTGAACATAATTAGGGAGAAAAATTGAAATTTGTCTCTCTTCCTTCACTTTATATTTATCCTTTGAGTTCTGTTGTTTTTTCTTCTCTTCTTGTCACATAAATTGATGTCTTTATGATGACGAGTTAACAAAGTTGAGTTGAATTACTTGTACAAGTCAAGGAGAGTCAAATAACGAACTCTAGGGATAAATTTTCCAAGGAGGGCCAACTTGGTCTTGTGATGATAGTTTGACTCAAAAAACAAGCTTCCTTTTTTCTTACAAAAGTTCAAATGGGACTTGACTCAAAAATATTTCTTTTGACTCATAGTAAATCCTTCCTTGACTCTTTTGACTCTAAAAGCATAAAGAACATGCTTTTAACAAGAAATAAAATAAAAATAACAATAATGAATATAATAAATGATAAAAATTACATTTTATTAGGTTATGAAGATTGACAATGGTTACATTTTTCAATAAATACATGGCTACTAATTTGGCAGCATGTGAAGCTATCTGGATGAGGAAGTATCTTGCGGGGATGTTTAGACATCGGATGGAGTGTATTGTCATACATTTTGATAATAAGAGTTTCATTGAGATCTTTGGTAATCTAGTGTTTCATGATCACTCCAAGCATGTCAAGATCAGGTATCATAATCTCAAAGATTGTGTGCAAAAAGGTATAGTGAAGCTAGTGTACATTCCAACAAAGAATAATACAACAAATATCTTGAACAAGGAATTGGAAATAGTTGGTTTCATCTATTCCATAGATAAGTTGGGAGTTGTATAAAATCCATTCCTTGCTAAGGGGGGTGTTGAAAACGTAGCATTGAAGGTCTTCTGGTTTATGACTTAGCCAAAAACACCATGATTTTGTCTTTCTCTTAGCATGAGTGGAAGCTCATGAGTCAAGATTTAGATATGATGACTCATTTATAGTTTATTGTAATAATCATCAATATTGCATTCATAGATTTGGAGCTTTAGTTAAGTGTATTCTTTATCAATTTGACCATAGAACAAGTTGGTGGTTACAAACTTAGCTAGAATGAGTTAGTATTTAGTCTTCGTTGAAGGAAAAATGAGTTAATACTCCAAGTGTTTATTGGAAACATAATCAGTTAGACTCTTATTTAACTGATATGAGAACTTGACTTCTAAATTATGTTGGGTCTCCTTGCATGGATAAAATTTTACTTGTAAAGAGAAGGATGAAGGCACAATTCTACACAATATTTGTGAGATCATTCTTTGTTTGTGGATGTGCCTTCTTGAGGAGAAAGTGTGCATGAGCTTATGAGAAGATTTGTGCTAAGGAATAGGAAAACATTTTCATAAATAAATACAAGTCTAGTGTGTTAGAAAATAATATATCTGGTGCACAAGGGAATAAGCCTAAGTGTGCAAGGAAATAGGGGTTGTGGGTGCACAAATATCAATGAACAGGATCAAGTTTTTGTAGAGAAATTCGATGTTAGTTCAGCATGAGAAAAGGTGTGTTCTCAGAGAGATGGGTTTCTTTGTAATATATCCAATTTCTTGAGAACTATTAATAATATTTCACAACGAAGAAAGAACTCACCTTAGCCAAAGAACTTGACAAGTTATCTCACACAAATATTTATATTATGCCTCTATAGATGACAAATATACAATAGGTTGCTTCCTTCTACTCCATCAAACAAACCCGGATCCAATACTCAATGCATAACCTATTGTAGATCTTCTATCATCTGGATTACTGGCCTATTCTGAATCTAAGTAACTTGTCAAGTCAATACCAAATGGATCAATATATTTAAGACCAAAATCAATCGTTCCTTTAAGATACTTGAGAACTCCTGCTACTACTCTCTAATGGATTTCTAGAGGTCTCACGATAAATTGATTGAATACACTAACATAATATGTTAAATCAGTTCTGGTTGTAGTAAGATAATTCAAGCTTCCCACAAGTTGTTTATATAATGTACCATCTACCTCCTTTGAGCCATCATCAAAATTTAGTTTCACATTATACTGGATTCGAATAAAAGAATATTTTCACTAACCAATATTAAACATCTTAAGTACTTCTCTGACATAGTTACCTCGAGTAAAAAAAATTTTGGCCTGCATCTCTCTACACTTCAAGAACTACACAGTAGTCTAACTCACCAAGATATTTCATCTAAAATACTTGTGACATATGAACCTTAATTTCCTCAATTAGTTAAACTAAATTTCTTGTAATAATTAAGTCATCAACATGTAAATATATAAGTACTACATGCCCCTTTGAATCATACCATGACCTAGGTGCTTGATTTAGCCCATACAAAGCTTTGTTTAATCTAGAAATTAAGTGTTCCTGCCATTTTTTCACAAACCTTTTAGGCTGTGTCAAATACACCTCCTCCTTTAAATCACAATTCAGAAAAATAGATTTTACATCTAACTAGTGAAAATTCCAATGGTACATTTTACCTAATGCAATTAAAAACCTAAGAGTATTTAGTTTAGCTACATGTGAAAAGTTTTCTACATAATAAATACCCTCCTTTTGTGAGTACCATTTGGCCACCAATCTAGCTTTATATTTATCCATGCTTCTTGTTGAAAAGTGCAACTAGGTTCGGTCTTCATAATGACACGTAATTGTGACTTTTGTAAATTATGTAATAAATGAAATAAAATAATTTTTGTACGCCTTGCTTAATGGAATTCATGATCAAGGGATTTTACTTTTTAGTGGCTCCCATTGAAATATTTAGGATTTATGATCAATTAAAATATTCAATGTCATGTATGAAGAGCTCTTATTGAGCATGAGTCAATGTATATGAATATGTCTAGATAGGCCTCCAATGAAAAACACTTGCCATCATCTTCTACGTCAGTCTACAAAATGTGTGGAAGGTATCATGTTGGGTCACATCAATAGACACATCCATTATTAATGTTATGTCAACTTAATATAGGGGAAAAACTACTGTAATAGGAGCATAGGCTCCTCACATTTAAAAAGGGAACAATATTTCACATCTCTAAATTTCGATGAACTGGGACATCAGAATAATTCAGATCATCTATATTTCGGTAGAGGCTATAGTTCGAAGGTTACAAGATCATAACTATATGGAGAATGGAGTTTGGATCCCTCTTGAATACATATTACTGTGACAAGAAAGGTTAATCTCTATATATACCACAGTCACAAGTTCAAATTATTCTATGGTAAAAAAAATTCAGAAATCCACTCTGTATTTTTGGTGTTGATGATCAGTTGAACATCTCTATGATTTAGATGTGATAATAGAGCTTGGTTTGTTATACATATGAAGATATTGGGTGTCGAAATGATTTTAGATATCTATTCATCTTGTGTTTCAATAGTAGCAAAGAAGATGAGTCAGTTCATAGGGTACCATAGTCATACATCTCTATATTATGAAGGACATGATAGTGATGGAAGGATCTTGATAAGACAATGATGTGAAGATTCATGGAAGGTAGAAGGCAAGGAATTATCATAGAGAAGAAAATACAGTTAAGAGAAGAATTTTTCGGTTCTGGAGTGGCTAATAGTTCAAGGGTCTTTGTCTTTGTCTCTATAAGAATGATTTTTGCTGGTTATCCTCTCGAAGAGTGGAAGTTTTTGGCCCTAACCTATAGCCTACACACTGCGTATCTTGTATATTTTATGTTCATGCATTTGTTACTATTTGATGGAGAAGAATACTAATAATCTAACAAGAATAATATCCTAATCTAAAGAAGTAAAAGGCATTCACAAGCAGTCACTAATGGAAGAGAAACCCCCTAGTGCTAATGCCCTAGATTTCTCAACATGGTATTAGAGAAAAGGTGATGAATTCAAAGGAAGTACATTGAATCAAAGGGGCACCCAATGATTGAGTTTCAAGAAGGGAATCAGTTAAAGTTGAAGGTTATCAAAGAAAAAGATCAACATCTACATTGAAGAATTAAACCCTAGATCGAAGAAGCAGTCTAGAACAACAATAGCTTTTATATCTATAGTCATCATCAAAACTCCAAAAATACCTTCATTAATTTGTCTATAAGGAAAGATAACTCAAAGGGATTTAAATATGAATATCACATCATCTTGGAGAAAGTCAAAACCCTAGAATCGTTTCTGATCTACACTATAAGAGAAATCGAAGTATATTGATGGTGAGAAGGCATTGTCATCATATTCAAGATTATAAAAAAAGCAAGCATCCTCTCCTTGTCCTTGAAGAATTTCATCCAAGGAAACAAAAAATCATCCTCATCAAAAGAAGAAACATTCTCTATTGAAGGAAGGCATTTTCATTTGGAAGAAGATCATCCAAGAGGGAACACTAATACATCTTCTTCAACCATCATCAAAGTGATCATGTAGAAGAGTTCATATTCACTTGTCAAGTAAGTATCTTTCACCCTTTAATTAAATTTGGTAGATTGAATTCATGTTTGTAAGGATATCTATAAGTTTCTTAGGTCAACAAAATTTCTTCCATGAAAAAGGAGGATAGACATAGTCCTCCAAGAAGTTGAAGTCATTGAACATATCAAAATGTCTTCTCTAAATTCATCTAAATGAATACTTATGAAAGATCCCCTCATATAGAAATATTTGAGACATCAAAGAGATTCATATGAGAAACTCATTATTTGAAGGTGAGATAAATAAGGTCACATCAATTATATCTAATATAAAAAAAATTAAAGGTATCAAAGAATGAACGATTATCTTCATAGGATCTCAACTACAAGTTTTGGGAGAGAGAAAAAAATAATCGTCATTGATCTATAATGCACCAACTGGCAGACAAGGTAACTAATATCCATGAGGATACGAAAGTTACCTCATTCTACAACTTGTGATTTCAATGAAAGATAGATGAACACAAGTTCAGGAAAAAAGTGCTGAAGGTTAAGAGCTCAAACATTTACTGCAAGGAAAGGTAGTTTGGAAATTTATCGTTCTTGAAAAGAAAGGAAGGGAATAGCTAAGAATTAAGCTATGGATACAAACACTATGAACATTACAAGAAACATTTCCATTAGCTTAAGAATGACAATAAGTACAAGAATAAACAATAAGAACATTTCATCGAAGAAGTGCAGGAGGATGAAATAATAAACTCCAAGGAAGAGAATCATTAGAAGAAAGAGATTGTGCCATCACATAGGGAAACATGGAGGACCACTAGAACAAAATATATGGTAGTAAACATTGAAAGATATAGATCTTGGTTACCTCATTGAAATGTAAAAGGAAGAAATCACCTAGGAAAAGGCTCATCATACATCATTTTCAAAGGGAAACATATGTTAAATAAGGACATGTGAGATGGAATCCTCACTAAAGGATTCACCGATCTACAAAGGAAGCAAGTGCTTCATCATAAACTCCAAGCTATGGAGTTCTTGGGATGATGGGATGATGACATGAGATATGAAGTAAATCAAGGGATTGAAGATATTTTCAATCAAGGAAGTTGCTGAAAGAAGCCTAGATGACCTAAAGGTAAATAAGGTATCCTTGTATTTAATGGTGTATGGTTGCAGGTAACAAGGATCACTACGTCTATGTTGAGAAGCATGATCAAATGAAATTAATATCCTCATATGGAAGAATGTCAAAATGCATGATTCACACTAGATGAAATTAACATAATATGTCCTTATATGAAGTATGAGGTGGTTGAATATGATTGAAGAAATCTGATTTGAAACCCTTCCGAATGAAGTGTGTGAAAATATAGGAAGAGATCATGATAATACGTAGTGAATAAGGAAGGCATTTAACATCCAAAGTCCAAGAATATTTGATTAGTAGATCTGCCATAAGGATGTGAAGACTCTGATGGAAGTCAGAAAAATATAGGGACCCTTGAAAATGAATATATGTGAAGATGTCTCAATCTGCATACAGGATGCTATACCGACAAGAAGATGTCATGGTGAAATATCATCGCTAAGATAAATCCAATTTGAAGTGCCCATTGATTATTTTTTAACCAACATCTGGTTGGGCTTATGTAGCACTGTCAAAGGGAAGACTTGTGAATGACATCCAAGCATACCATATAGAAGGATGTAATCTCCTTTCAGAAATATGGCATGAGAGAAGAAGGACATAAAGTAAAGCTAGATGGAAAATATATTGGATCACTTTTTGATGAGTTGAGGACATGACTAACTCATGAATAAAGTGATGGATGATCTATTCCCTAGAAATATCGAAGTTCCCAAAAGTTGAAGACTCCTAAAAGAAATTCCTGACATCAAAGAAATGAGCCCTTCATGCACATGATTCTTTTATGATCTCCACGTGAAGAGCTGCTATATGTACTTGGTTAAGAGGAAGCCTGAGAAGAACTTTCTGACTTGGAAGAAACTCGTACATTCCTTTGTCATAGGAATGAGTACATTTCTTCAATGGAATAAAACATCCTAGTTTGAAAAGGAGAGATAGGCACGTTCTTCTATTCTTCACACAGGAAGACTAAATGGAATATTTTGTAATCATTTGGGATCCAATTGTCTTAGCAAATGAGATAGGACATCCCATGAAATAGTAGTCATGGATGATCGATATTCTTTTGGGACTAGGGAGTCCAAGAAAAGGATAGTCCTTATGAAGTATATATTGAGATATTCAGGGTCGGGTATGTTCCTAGTGTTAACACCCAGGTTGTCCTCTTTGACTCCTAAGAGGATACGGCCGGGGTAACCACTAACCAATATTTGGGCTGCAGCTTCTAGCCTAGCTGCAGTCAGAGAGGGCTCTCTCTTTCAGGTTTTGTCACTGCTTTCAGTGAAAATTTTAGGCTAGTTATGGAGTGAATATTTTGATTGTTTTTGTATGTTTGGTTGGGAGGATGCTTCTGGTTTCTTTAAAGTATATCAGCAGGTAAGATTAATCCATTGGGCAATGGGGTTTAGGACTATTTTCTCTTGAAATCTTGAGTTTGGTGAGGGGAAAAGCTACAGGGCTTGTGTGCATTTCATAAAACAAACTTGTAAATAGGGAGAGTGAGGTGAAGACAACCAGCAAAGAGCAGTTAAGAATTCTTTACTTAAGCTGAATATTACAAGGAGGCTTGTGATTTAGGAGCAATTGCTTGAATTCCTAAAACAACAACATACTGTGATGACATAGTATTAAAGGTAGCAGCGAAGAATTACTCTTTAAATACTTTATCAGAGGAAAAAATACAAGATAGTTTAGATTGAGTTCAGGGTAGCCACTGACTAAATCCTGAGACTATTCTTTCTCTTTACTACCTAGATTTGCAAGCATACAGAAAGATATGGAAAACATGTGAAATAACAATGATCACAGGTGAAATAAAGAGCTATGAGGAAAACTTATTGAACCATGAAATACGCAGGAATCCTGCCACTTTGAGCCACACACCTTCAACAGATCAAGAGACCAACATCTTTGAAGAAATCCCACTGCCTTTTGTATTAAACTGTCTGAGAGTTTACAATATCAGTATCACAGAGAAGAAAAAGATTTCTTACATCCGGAGTCCAACCCTTCTAAACAAATGCGAAGGGGAATATATAGAGGTTACATACAAAAATATCTCAGGAATGGAGTCATCTGAGAGAGAAAATATCTCTTACAGTTGTACAGGAGAGTAGATGAGAGTTTAATACAAGCATAAATGCTTCATAAAAGCTTTTAACTGCTGTCAGGACGAAATCTTGACCTTTGGGCATTGCGGAGTTATTTGCGTGACTTTATCATAACTGTGAAATGAAGTGCTCTGTCACTTTGATCTTTGTTATCTTCTTGGCCCTGCCACCTGTACCTGCTGATGTTGCTGCTGATGCTGAGTACCTGTGCTGAGTTGGCTCAGTGTCTTTATGCTTGCTGTCATGGCTTTGTCCTCCTGTAGATGCACTATGGACTGTGTTGCTGCAAAAGATTTAATTCCTCAACTTTGGTTCAAAAGTAATGTTATTAAGTCCTGCCATATGTCTTGAGGGGGAAGCTGATGCCACAAAATTGACCCTATGGTCTCATCAGCCTCTGTGTACTTATAGAAATGGGGAGGCTCATCAAATAAATGTGCTACCTCATTTTTAATAAAAAATAAATTATCTAATTTATTAAAAAGAGCTTGTCCTGTTAATGGGCCTGCTGAAGATGACCCAGATGTATCAGCAATTTGGATTGCTGCAAAAGTGCTCACCCTTTTGATGTATTTCTCATGGGAGAGGAGCTGCCCTGATTCTTCCAAGCTGGGAAGCCCTTTGTCCTGCAGGGCTGTGAACCTATTCTGGAACTTAGTTATATCTGCCTGTATATCATGGATCTTTCTGTCCAGTGTTTGAATTAGGTTCCTCATAGTTGTGGTTCTTTTGATTAGGGAAATGGTTTCTGTTCTATTAGCAATCCCCATTTTTATCAGCTGAGAACCAGTTCTGTAGTTTAGGACTTCAATCATCCTGGGGGCAAGATCTGCCATGTTTCCAAGGGCATTTCTTGCTCTGTATAGTTCTTTCTTTGCCCTGCCAATGAGTCCTATCTGCTCATATATAGCATCAATGTACTCGCATTGGTTAGTAATTGATTGTCCAATGGCAGTCCAAATCACCTGCTTGATCTCTACTGTCACTTTCTCAAAATTGAGCTGCTTTTCCAGCTCTGCAATGGTCTTCCTTAGGGATTTTACTTCCCTCTCCCTCTCAGCCACGTTTTGCTTAGATTTATCATATTTCTCTTCTATTTTTGTTAAGCTTTCCTTGGCCTTATTGAGCTCTGACATTTGAGCCTCCAGCACCTGAAGTTCTTGCCTCAATTTTTGCATATCCAGGCTCTCGGCCTGCTCTATTGGTGGTGCTGTAGTAGCTGGTTCTGTTATGGCTGGCTCTGTTGTGACTGGAGCTATCTTTGATTCCTTTTGCTTTGGAGGGATGTCCTCTTTAGGGGTCTCCTCGAGATCTATCGTCTCAGTGGGTGGCTTGGAAGACTGCCCTGTTTCTCCCCTTTGCATACTTGCTTCTAGGGTAGTTTCTGTGTCCTGCAGCTTTTGTTGGGTGTCAATTAGCTCCTTGTACAAGGTCATTAGCAGTGCAGTGACATCCCTTTCTCGCCTCTGTTGGGCTACTTCATCTGTTTGTGGATGTATAGTTGGTGGGATCTTCATTTTCTTCTTAATTGTAACTACATCCGCATCCCTTAGTTTAAGGACCTCCTGTATGGCCTTAGCATCATTGGGATCATGCCCAAACTCTATGATAATCTCTTCTAGTGCCTTGATTCTGTTGTCCTTGGCTTGAGAGGATGCCCTCTCCAGCTCAAGCTGTGCTGCTGTGTTGTTCAAACTGTTTTGCAGCCTATAATTCACCAAGGTCTTGTCTGCCAGGGTGGCATAGACCATCTCACCCGTCTGCTTATGGAGCTCTATCTGGTCCATGGGGTGGATGTCTTTAGCCAGGACTTCTAAGTTTGTCCTTATATAATCAGCTGGTATTTGAGGATGAGGCACTGTAGGGGCAAAATGGCTCATTATTAGCTTGCTTTCTTGCACATCAAAAGCAGCCATTAGTCTTTGTTGATTTGGAGGGGCCATGTTCAATAAATGATTGTAGAGCTTGATTTTTAGTGGCTCACTCCTCCTCTTGGCATCCCTGAATTGGTCCTTTATGCTTGCAGCTGCAGTCTTTCCATGTCCTGAGGAGCTGACCTCCCCAAGTGCTGTCCTATCTTGCTCTTGCTATAGCGAGCTGGCAGAGGTCTCAAGGCTTTGCATTTCTTCTTCAGAAAATGGATTGAGCCTCTGCCTTTTTTCTGGACCTTCTGTGAGAGGGGTATCCCTCTCCCTTTTCCTGCTGATGTCCTCCCTCTGAGGGGTTTGGAGGACTGAAGAATCCATCCTAGAATCTTGTCTAGGAGGTGCCATGCTGGTTGTTTTACCTTGGGTGGCTGCCTGGCCTTCTCCCTTTTGCTGTTCCTGATCCTGTTGATCAGTTTCTTGCTGATTTTGCTGCTGTTGCTGGTGCTGGCCCTGTTGGCCTTGTTGGCCCTGTTGGCCCTCTTGTTGTTGCTCTTGCTGGCCCTGTTGGCCTTCTGTCTCTTCCATTAGCTTGCCCTTTCCTTTGTCCTGCCCCTGCTTTGAAGTTTGGGCTGCCCCTTCTTGTGTTGCAGATGTGGAGGCTGGCGCTATTATGTGAGAACTCGGTAGGGTAGGCACCTGAGAAGGACATTCCAAGTCAGCCATCTTTAATAAATGTCTCCTAGCCCTGTCATTTAGCTCTTCTTGGGACAGAGGCTCTATCAAGGTATTTTTATGCCATTTGGGCTGATTTGCATGTCTTGTTATGAGGAGCATGTTATTATGCTCATAACTGGAGAGTTTATATTTTAATCTCCTCTTGGATATAAAACCATTGGGGTCATATGGTTTCCATAGGAAGCTTTGTGTTAGGCCCAGGCCATGCAACATTTTCTCTGCCTCCTTCCATCCTTCTCTTTTGTTTAAAACCAGATGCCCAAGCTGGTTTTTAACTTTCAGTTGTGCCTTCTTGCCCCTTCCTGCAAAATGGATCAGATCGGCATGGGAAAACTGTCTAAAGTACTCCAGGGCAAAGAGCCTCATAGGCACAAACTTGGGTAGCTTGAAAGGGCGCAGCTCACACCCATATATTCTGATCACAGTGTGATGCTGGTAAAAATACCAGTCCCCTATGCTGTAAGCAATGGATAGTTGCAGTATCCTCTTCATATCCTCAGTGAGTCTTGGAGGAGGTTCTGTCATAAGTAGAGATAGGGTAGGATGAATGAACAGATCTATAAACTCACAATATGTATAGGGTGAGTAGGAATTTCTATGGAAGATTGAGCTCCAATATACTACTGATCTTGGGTTTCCTGCTACATCATTTCTTTTGATTTCAAAAGAGAATTTATCATATTGGTGATACAGAATAAGATGATAAATATATGAGGTGTATCTGAACACCCTCTCTCTAGGTAAGTGCAGGAACTGCTCATGAATTTTGTCCGAGATGTATGTGGCATAGTTGTAGCAGATAAGAGTCCTCCCAGGGGCAAACCTTAACATCATGACTAGCACAGTTTCCTCTATATACTCCATTGATTTGTATCCCAGAATTGAGCTCACCATATGGGCCAGGTCTAGTCCTAGTTGATTCAGGTATCCATCAAAGATAGGAGGATGTAGTACTGTATCTGATTTGCTAACAAACAACTGATTGAACCTCAGGATCTCTGCCTCTGTAAGTGTTTTGGTCCCTTGGTTGATTAAGTCCAGCAGGGATAAAGGAACCATTTTCTTGTCAGTCTTGAACTGAACCATGTCTCTGATGGCCTGAGGGGTGGTATAGAATACAACTTCACCCTTGGGATTGACTACAACTCTCTGTGATGGCTCATAGCAACTGGCACATAGATAAATGAGATCAGGGAACTGTCTAACTAGAGGCATTTTAAAAGTTGGCAGGGCAGACTCCCAGATGCCTAGGATATCTGTTCCCTCTCTGTGCTTGGCCCTGAACTCACTTAGCAAGCGAAGATGAGGGGTGCATCCTTCCCTGGAGTCTTCTGAGATCTGATAATCCAGGTCTGCCAACTCCTGCCAGTCTAGCTCTCTCTGAGGAGCATTAAGAGGAGTGACATTAAGGATTTCAGGTGTCTCCATGTTTTAGACAAACAATCTCTGAAATGCTGTTTGCAATAGTGAAATTGATGAGAACCAGGCGTAACAGGGTTGGTGTACAGTCAAGGATAACAATGCTGGGCTTTTGAGGAGGGTTTTTAGCAGCAGAGAGACCTCCCTTGTCAGTTTGGGAGTTATGCAGGAGTCCACGGTTGCGCGAACAGGGTAGGTTTTTTAACAGTTTTTGCAGACAATTCGAGGTTTCCGACGCTGTGTTTTACTTTTAAATGGTCGGATAGGGTAGAAGACAGTTGGTTTATCGGTGAATTTTACGACTTAATGGCTTTTATGGTGATTTTTACCAGTAATTTAAGAAAAACCAGTTCACAGGAGGACGAGGCCGAAATACCTGGTAAACAGTGATCTGGACTGAAGAATGTATCTGGGTTTGCGCGCTGGGTGCTTTGAAAATGGTTGCAGGTGGTTGCAGGTTGACTGGTGGCGCAGGCGTCGTAAATTTCATGCAGAGAGCTTAACAGCAATTTTCGAAAAATATGAAAAAATGGTGAAAAATGGCGAAAATATGGATTTTTTGGCTTTATTGGCACGCTATTCGGATGACGTCAGCATGACGTCATCATGGGGGCCCGGGTTGGGTGACGTCATCATGACGTCACCGGGTGACGTGGCGGTCAATGACAGGTCCACGTGGGCGGTGAGGTGGCGGCCAGGTGGACGAATGGGGAACGAGGCGGGCGGAGGTGGCGGTGACGTGCACGACAGCGGGGCGCAGACGTGGGCGGGACAGGTGTCGCAATATCGGAACGGGCCTTGTACGTTGGACGGACTGTCAGACGATGCTCCGATGCAATCATGGAATGACGCGTGTCCCAGCGTGACGCTGGCCTGACGCAAGCATCTGACAGATATCAGAAGGTATCTGTCAGACACGTAAGGCCTTCCGATATTCATATAGGCCGTGGATCTGGAGGTGGGCGATCGAATGGTCGTCGGGCGCCCAACTTGCACGATCGGTAGCTGCTCCGTTGGTTAACCTGCGGGCGTCGGGATTGCCCGAAATGATTGTCCGCCGTAGATCTGGACCCGGCGCCATCTAACGGTCATCGGGCGGGCAATCTGCACGATGTATAGCTGCTCCTGGGCAGGCCATAAACAATAATTTTCTTTGCAAACGTGGTGGCGGGACCCTCCGTGCGTTATTTGTTCCTTTTGGAGAATTTTCAATGGTTTTTTATTACCAAAGTATTTCGGTCCGCCAACTTTAGAAAGAGGGTTTTTCATGTATTTCGGGCATAAATCATTTGTGAAGGTGAAAAACTATAGGAAATGGGTGAAATGGGTTTTATGTACTATGAAAGGGCAGATAACCCCCGACCTTAGGATAAAGCGGGAGGAGGGTGATTTTACAAAGTTTTCCGCCCCTTTGAGTAATTTTTATGGGTTTTTTGAAGGTTTTTCAATGTTTTTTCAAGGTTTTCCAAGGTAAAATAGAACTTTGGGGTAGGGAAACTGGTTTGAAGTGGAGTAAAAGGTGAGTCATGGGTTCTTGACCTTGACCAGGTGTCAAATCAAGTCCCAGGGAGAGAATATTATGGCTATAGTGCCAAGGAGGGGATATTTATGCATTGTGGGGTTTATACACCATGGTGTTTATAATACTAGGGATAATGGGGTATAGGGAGCTAAGTAAATAGAGTTAGTTGTTAATATAGAGTGAACATATGGGTGAGGGCTGGTTGAACCAAGTTTCCTTTGAAAATAACTTGAAATTGGGAGTAGATCAAAATGAAAAGATTTTTGCACAAGAAATGTGGCTTCTTAAAGCCATAAGAAGGTAAAACATTTGAATTTCTATGCTTTGTGCAACTTGGGGAAAGGGAGTTAGTGATGAGTGATATACAAATGAGAAACAAGGGAGTTAGTCATGCTCCAGAGTGATGCTCTTCCTGTAGATGTTTTAGCAACTTTGATTTGGAAGGAGACACCACTTCTGCAACCCCATCTACCTACCCAACTATTTCTCCTAACATTTTTTGTTCCTTCTTGGAGGGTGCACTTGGACCTGAAACCCTTTTGAATGCCTTTTCTTTTCATTGGCTTTTTTGCTTGCATCTCCTATCTAATACAACCCTTATTCCTTCCAAGGTCCCAGATTAAGCAGTTGGGAACCTTAGCTTCTCTACCTAGCTACTGATCTGCCAAGATTAAACAGTTTGGACAGATTTCTTTCTCTATTCTACAACATAAATTGAAAACATGGCATGATCCAGATTAGACTGTTGGACCATCCATCAAAATTGAGTTCTTATGAAAACTGAGATGGACATTGTCATCCTAGGAAAATATGGGATCTTTGCATTATCAAAGCAGAGCATATTTGGACCTTTGATATCCAATCATGAAATATGAAACCTATTGGTATAGGTATCCAACACCTAGATAGACAATGATGAGTATGTCTATAAATCATTGGTCTCACCAACATTATGCTATGATCTTGTAGAGATATAAAATTGTTAGTCAAGGCATTTCTATATAACAATGCTGGTTGATATGATGTTATACAAATGAGTTACAAATGTAAATTATTCTTATGATAAACTATTCATATTGACAATGACCAAGTACAATTATGAATACCTCCCTAGTTAAGAGGGAGCATTTAAAATTGTAACTAGGTTCAGTCTTCATAATGACATGTAATTGTGAATTTTGTAAGTGATGTAATAAAGGAAACACAATTATTTTTCTATGCCTTGCTTCATGGTTTGCATGAGCAAGATATTTTGATTTTAGTGGCTCCTATTGAGATATTTAGGATTTATCATCAAGTGAAAGAGTTAATGTCATGTATGAAGAGATATTCTTGAGCATGAGTTAATGTATATGAATATGTCTAGATAGCCCTCCAACAACAAGAACTTGCCATCCTCTACTACACTGACCTACAAACTATATGGAAGATCTCATGTCTGGTCACATCAATAGAAAAATCCATTCGTAATGTCATGTCTTCTTAATATATGGGAAAGAGTACTATATATATGAATCTAGGCTACTCGCATTTAAAAAGAGAACAATAATTCACATCTCTAAAATTTTGGTGAAGTGGGACATAGGAAGAATTTAGATCATCTATATTTTGATAGAGGCTACAATTGGAAGTTCACAAGATCATAGTTCTATAGAAAAGGGAATTTGGATCCCTATTGAAGGGAGATTACATTGACAACAAATATTCATCTATGTATGTACCACACTTACAACTTTAGATTCATTTATGGTCAACAAATTTTAGAAATCCTCAAGGAGTTTTTGGTGATGAGGATCACCGGAGCATCTCTATGATTTAGATGTGATAATAGAGCTTGGTCTATTATATAGAGGAATATATTGGGTGTCTAAAGGAATTCAGATCTCTATTTAGTTTGTGTTTCAATAACACCAAAGAAGATGAGACAATTCGTAGGGTACCATAGTCATACATTTCTATATTACTGTAGGACATGACAGTTATGGAACGATTTTGATATGATAGTTATGTGAAGATGCAAACAAGGTTGGAGCGAAGGAAGAATCATGAAGAAGAAAAGACAAACAAGAGAAGGAATGTCCTGGTCTTCAAGTGGCTAATAGTTCAAGGGTCTTGGTCTTGGTATTTGTGAATTTGAATCTTTATAAGAATAATTTGCTCAGGGTTTCCTCTGAAAGAGTGAGAGGCTTTGGCCCTCTCTTATAGCCTACACAATGTGTCTCTTATCTATTTTATGATCATGCATTAGTTACTAGTTGATGAAGAAGAATACCAATAATCTAAGAAGAATGAGATCCTAATCTAAAGAAGTAAAAGGAATTCGCAAGTTGTGAGTAATGGAAAAGAAATCTCCTACAAATGTTTAGCCCATCCAAAGCTTTGCTTAGCATGCAAATTAAATGTCCCTTCCCTTTTTTCACAAACCCTTAATGTTGTGTCAAATACATCTCCTCTTTTAAATCACAATTCAGATTTTTTTTATATCTAACTGGTGAAAATTCCAATTGTACTTTGTATGTAATGCAATTAACAACCTAATAGTATTCATTTTAGCTACAAATGCAAACATTTCTACATAATAAATACCCTACTTTTGTGAGTATCATTTTTCCACCAATGAAGCTTTATATTTATCTATCCTTCCCTATACTAACTTGGGTTTTTATAACCATGTACCTCCTATGGGCTCCTTTTCCTTAGGGCATTCACTCAATTCCTAGTTTTTATATTTAATTATAGATTCATATTTTACCTTCATAGCGTTTCTCCACTATTCATGTTCATTAGCTTCATCAAAACTCATGGATTCTATGATATTAAACACTAGTTGTTGGCCCTCTTTTTTTTATCCAATTTTGATTAAGAAAACATAATTAATTCTTATAGTATCCATCCATTTTCCATCACATCCACTTCATTTTGATGTATTTTATGCCTATTTAGGTATTTAAAGCTAATTTTGCAATTATTAGAAGTTTTTATGGAAAATGAATTTCAAGTGCAATTTTTGGACATAATCAGAAATTCCCATAATAGCTATAAGGATGTCATATTTGCGTGACACCTGGGCATAGGCTGGGTACATTTATGGGAAGCCTAGGAACTAGGACTATATGAAGTCCAATTGGTTTAGTGAGACCAAGCTAAATCAAGCCTAGTCAAAGCTGGTCAAGTAAGACCAGTCATTCAAAAAATCTCTAGGAAATAGGGTAGTTTTATGATTTCATGGGATTTTCCATACTTTTAGTCAAAGGTTGGATACATTTCACTTCAATAGGTCGATATGGATATATATAATTGTTAGAGATACTTTAGATCAGTTTGTTTCATTATCTTCTATTTAAGCTAAGACTATTCAAGGCTTAAGAAGGTAGAATTTATGTATCTGATTTTGAAACTCTTTGAACGCTGAAATTTAATTGAATAACCTATTTCATTTCAATTTGTTGTTCATTCTTGGTTGATTTACTGAAGTTGTTGTAGCTAATATTTCTTCAAGTGTACAAGGCAATGGCAGAGGGCCCCCACACCAAGCTAAGTGCACTTCTTGGTTAAATTTTCATAGTTTTCATAAATTAGTTCTTGTTTCAAATTTATTTAGATGTGTGATGATTGATGAATGGATATTGATTTAATTATAATCTATATATGAAGGGACATAGGTTTTAAGTTAAATTCCCCTTCTATTTTATCTTGAACTAAAAGTGAATTTCATTCTCCTTTTCTTATTTGAAGTTATTTCTGCATTTCTGGTTTGAAGCAAGAATTGTGGAGAAGGACAACATGGTCCTCCTTAGTTAGGAGCCTCTTCTTTTACATCTTCTGCATCATAACCCATTGCTAATTATTTATTTTGGATTTCTCTTCATGAAGTTGTATTGTAGGGAAGGGCATTGTGGTTAGCCCAGGTTAGGAGCCTCATCCCTCACATATTACATAAGTGAATCAGAAATTACTTAATTAGATTTTATATTTGTAGTATGCATTTCTTTCAATCTTTATATTTCATCTTCTAAGATTTACTACCATTGGAATCCATATAATTTTGACATGCTTCTAAGTTCTACAAACCCATATTGATAATTAAATACTTGTGTTAATTTGCATAGTAAATTGACCCAACATTTTGGCATCGTTGCCAGTGAAACATACTTCAATATAGTCAATTAGGAAGATTGTTTATAAAACAAATGAAAAAAAACACTTTTCCTTATGGTTATTTATGTTTAGACATAGGAATTAGAAAAGTCGATTCCCAAAACAAACCCCCTCCCCCCCACAAAAGAAATATTAAAATAAAATAAATAACTACAAAATCCAGTTGCAAGACAAGATCTCAAAATTATGTTTAAGAAATCATTTAGAGAAGGAGGATATGCCACCGCAATACTAGTCTCAAGTCCTTGTCCTCAATTTAGAATTCTCATTAGGGATGAATCTTCATGTCAAAGGATATTAGAGCAACAAAAAATCCATGAAGATGATCAATGGGAAGAGAATCTAGAACATTCTTCTAGTTATCTTTGTGAGGAGGTGAATGATTCATGGATCACATGCAATTAAGATCAAGCATTAGAGCTAGAAATAGAATAATTTCTAACATGTATATCACAAGATCCCTTGTGCATACAAGATTTTTAACAAGTACCACAAGAAGAGTTTTTTCTATGACAATGAATGAGAGCCAAGCAAACAAAGATCATCTTAAAACTTGGTTTCAAATAGTCATTAGGTCCCAATACTACTCCATTTTTCAACATTGTTTCTCATCAAATATTTATGATCAGATAAATTTTCATGTCCAAACATAAATTAAAGTATATTTTTCAAATTTGGATGTGATTTTACTTATGATCTTGTTACGAAGATTTTTGCATTGGAAATTCTCTTATACTTGAGAGATTGACTTATTTTTCTGCAATAGAGTAGGATAGAATAACATAAATAAATAGATAGAATTATTTGACAATAAGACTTTTGGTTTAAATGCTCATGAATAAGCTTTCACATCATTGTTCAATACTCATTTGAAAGGATTACATGGCAAAATGTAGCAAGAACAATCCTATTTTGGGTAATGATATAGGATCATTTTGAAATCATGTTTTTTTTAAAATATCTCTTGAAATATAATTTTTGAATCCATTTTGAAATTTTCAATTTATATCACAAATAAAAATGTGATCAAAATCAAAACTAGGTCCCAAGTGAAATGTTGAGGACAAAGTTAGTACAACCTTGATTTTTGGTGTTTATGGAAACATTTTTACCTGAAATTCATATGGAGGATAGCCCTTGGAATATAGTTTCTAAATCAATTTGAATCACCTAAATTAGGTATGACATAAGAAATTTATGCTTAAAATAGTAAATGCTTCTCGAACAAGTTGCATGGTGAAAATTCTAGGTCTTGAATGTTAATTGGCATATTTAACATACCAAATCATATTATTCTTAAAACTTGTTTATATGGGAGATATATATTAAAGTATATATCAATACACAATTTGAATCATCTCTTTTCGAGGTTAAAATTAAAAAGTTATGCCAAATTTAGTGATTGCATGTCTTCAAATCAACATAGTAAAACTCTACCTCCTAGGTCTTTTCATCACCAATTTATTGATATTAAAGCTAATGATTTTAAAAAAACTATTTCTACTGGAGAGAAAAGAATCAATATAATTTAATCTCCAAGTGGAATCACATCAATCTGATCTTTAACAAAAAATTCACAAGCAACTCTATCAAACATGGTACTCCTTATAATTTTGACCATATCATTTTAAACCATTTTGAAAACCTATTTATATTGGAGGTATCCATATGAACTCACTTCAAGTTGGATTTGGAATCACTCTAATTGGACATAAAACAAAGATTTTGTGAGCAGAGTACTGCTAGGAGGTTTAGGTTGGCCACCATTCCTCAAGGGGTAAACAAATGCATTTTATTCATATATCATATTTGGATTTGTTTTCTAAGCAATGATTTTACTGATTTACATTTTTCTTGGAAGAAGAGAGACTATAGACCTCTCTTCCTCCATCATATAACATTGTATTGTAGGCAAGTGTTATGTTTTTGTAGGTCTCTGAAAGATTTAAAGAGTGAACTCCATGGATGAAGGACCTTTTAAAGTCAAATTGATATTCCAGAATATGAATACAAATTTTAAAATAAAAGAAAAGTGAAAATTCACCTGATTTTGAGTTCGTCCAATGAAACTCAAACTCTTGAAGCTTGGCTTTATTCACTGACCAACAACAACAATCACTCTACAACATGGTTGAGGTCGAGGCAAAATACATGAAGCTAATAATCAAAAGAAGAAGTAAAGTTTTGTACCATGTCAAGTGACATCAATTTCCAAAGAAGTCTTTCACAAGCTATATTGTTCATGATTTCATCCATCATCCATATTGCATGTTAAGCTCCACAATCATGGATTTTGATGTCAAGACTTATTACCTATCCATATATTCGTAGATCATGATTTCAACGTATGATAATTTCATGAGCTTGTCATAATTCCCTACTTCATTACACCCCAAAAAAGAAAAGAAAAGAAAAAAAAAGTCAAAAATCAAAAATAAAAAATAATAAAGGAGTTTGGTTGTGAAAATCCACGAAAGTGGCACAATACAAACTTGAATTCATATGGGAAAACCATCTTGTTTGGCCAATATGAATTCTCTATTTATTTTACTTTTACTTCATTTTAATTTTGTAGAAATAATCCTTCAAGAAATGCAAGACTTCAGGACAAGTCTCAAGATCAGCAAAGGGGGAAGTTTGCAAGAAAACTATGTGAACAATTGAGCAATTGAATTGTAGAAGGAACTTCAAATACCTAAAAGAATGGAATTGATACATCACTGGAAATATCGTGAAGAACGGATCTAATACACCATTAGAATATGATTATGCAGAAGGGACCTAAACAACATCAATATTTAAAGGTCATGAATCAATGGTGGATGCGAAAACATGCAGTAGAAATAAGTCTATATTGCAATCTATCCTGGAAGAGCCATCAAAGAAATTATCAACTATCATTTGGCCAGAAGACATTGTCAAATACTTTGTGGGAATACAAGTACAGTAAGTGAAATTTTACTCTTAAAATTTCAATTTTTTTAAAATATTCTAGAGATTGTTAAGATTAATTTAATACTTGATATGCATATTTTAACTTCATTTCACTACCTTCATTATTCTACCACTATATTCCTATTCTTATTCATTATATTCATTTCCATATCCATTATTCTACCCACTTAATTATCATTCCATATACCACATTTCATTTCAAATTCCATATACCATATCACATCAACCCTAATTTTCTTAAACATAAGAATAAAAAAGAAAGGCTCAAATATCAAATTCTTATTGGACCTACAAAAGAAAAAATGTTTAGTGTCCAAAGGTTAGCATCATAAAAAAAATAGTTTTAAATATGATCATGTTAGGGTCATTTCAAAAGTAAATTAAAAACAATGAAAAACACATATTATGAAATGATACAAGTCATAAGAAATCGAAATAATGAATTTCAATGAGACATAACCAAAGCCCATAATAAAAAATAATGATGCAACGCAATGCAAAATCTAAAGATTCAATGAAACACAAATAACTAAATGAAACAAAAAGGTATCAAATGTTTCCTATGGTGAGAATAATGCATTTTGAATGGATAAGAAGGTAAGTTATAATGAATTTCGTTGGGTACGAGGCTATATAATCAGCCCATGATTCATTTCAATGGGCACGACAATCAAACCATGATGCATTTCAATGGGCACAACAACCAAACCATGATACATTTCAATGGGCACAAGATGGACCATAATATGTTTTGGTGGGCATACAATGGTTTGGTAATATGGGTATATGGCGACATAAGTAGAACAACATATATGGTTATGGTGATGAGACAAGCCTGAACACCATGGAAGAAAGAACGTAAGGGGAGTTTTGTCAACCAAACACATGGAAACAAAGGTATGTAGTCAGACGATGACCTAGAGGAGAAACAGTAAAAATCCTCAAATGCCTCAAACAAAACATACAACCACTATAAACTATGCTATTGCTTACTACTACTCTGTAAGTAAACAAATTTTCCCACCATCATAGCTGAAATTTGGACAGGTTGAGGTGTCGGATGTTGTGCATTCATGCGCACACATACAACCCTCTTATGGATGAAGATATGAGGAGGAAGAGGAAAACGAAAGAGGAGAAAGGACGTCGTAAACAATAACCTGAATTAAGGAAGCAACACATAATATATAAGCAAGTTGTGAGAAGAACAGGGCACTGGTTCAAAGAGATAGGTGAGCGTAATTCTCTCAATGTTAACAATGCTCCACCAGACTCCAAAAATTCGATGAAAGAAGGTAAGAGATCACCTCCAACTATTAATGGATTTCAAGGAAAAAAATCGTGTTAAGAAATGCATTATGTCTTCTTAAAAAGGAGCTAAAACTTCAGTTAAACAACCTGAGTGACTACCACCATTAAACATGTACTTTCCATTAATTTAATGAACAAGTCCTTGCAAATATCAAAGGCAATTTTTTAAATTGGCACTGTCTCAATAGAGGGACTCAAAGATATCTCACAGATATTACAAAACCAATTCCATATAAGGTAATCTTGCAAATTTCTCATGCGTAGTGATGGTCTTGTGGTTGTGATTTTTGATTTTGCTTTTGAAAACATAACAATTCTTATTTTTAACACAATGGGTATATTTCATTACATTCATATATGGTTTTATGGGAAAATTCATTTCATTTATATGCAGAGTGAGAATTTTGCAAACCAAGAAAGGATTTTGATGAATTTTGGCAAAAACAGAGATTGCATTATAAGTTAAGGAGGAATACAAACACGATCAATATGTCTTTGTATACACAAAGCAATGTTTTCATGGATTTTGAAAAGGCAGTGAACCCATTTCAAGATTTATTTGATGAATGTTGACATATATACAGCGAGCCATTCTTTGAAAAATTTTGCACACAATGAGCTTAGATCATTGCAGGATGACTACATGGTGATTTGTTTTGAAGAGAGGATAAATTATGTGATAATTCGAAGAACAAAAGGCACTGTGAACCACACACACACCACACAGCACAACAACACACATAATATATTATATATATATATATATATTCCTACACAGTCAATTCAAAAACAAAGAATTATACATCAGCGTTAGAGTTATTTTTTTTTTTAATTTTGATGAAACAAAGAATATAATATAAGAAATAGATTAATAAAAACATGTTTACTATGTTTTTATAATCTTTCTATATCAAGATTTTGTGTTTGCGTAAGCAGTAAGTTCATTTTTTTTTAGATTGGTTTCATCTCTTTGTCAAGGGCATCAGAAAAGAGGTAAGCAGGATACTAGAGAAGAATTTCACAAGAGAAATTGATTTCAAATTTAATGACCATGAAATTTTATTTAGTATAGAAATGAATTTTGATTTTTAATAAGGAACTATTTTTTGTTTCCTTTTTTGAGAAAATTAAATTGAAATTTGAAAAATGAAAACATGGGTTTTCTTCAGAATGAACCCAAATAGGGTCCTCCTAGGTAGTTTTCTCCAATTCATTGTTATTTGGGATATCCTCCTGGTTCTTTCAACCCTCATTTTTTAGATTGCATGGAGTGTTTGAGCTCAGTTAAGAATCAAGGTCAGAAAATTGATTTAAAATTGGTTGTCACTAAAAACTCCAAGTCCAAGTTACAATTACATGGTTTTAAAATTTGAAGACTCAAGTTATCTAATTGACAACATAGCCCAAGTTTGTTGGTGGCAGCATAATCAAAGTTTGAATTAACATATGTTTGGTGGTAGCATAGGTTCAAGATCAAAGTTCCATGTGTAAGATTGGAATTAAAAAAATTCAAGTACAAGACCCAAGTTTCATTATTATTTACAAAAAAATGACAAAACAAAGCTCGTGCACAATGGTGTCAAGCGGTGTCAGTGAGTGTACAACAATGTAAAAATTATGAATGAATTTTTTTTAAGTGTTAGTTAGTAGAGAAAAGGAAGGTGAAAAAGGACATGAAGGCATCAATATCCTTTTACAAGCACCCCAATAGGAAGCTTCATCTCCATGGGTTAGATCCATAGGTAAATCAACAGTTCAATTAACATATAGGGATAAAATATCAAAGAAACGGAGGAAACAAGCATGTAAACATGCTTGAACATCAGCAAGGGGGAGATGTTGGCGCTCATTTTTGGTTGACTTTTGCTTAAGAAAACATACTTAATTCTTATATTTTCCATCCATTTTCCATCACATCCACCTCATTTTGATGTATTTTATGCATATTTAGGTTTTTAAATTTAATTTTACATTTTTTAGAAGTTTTTATGAAAAATGAATTTCAAGTGCAATTTTTGGAGAGAATCAGAAATTCTGGTAATAGATATAAGGATATCATATTTGCAGGAAACTTGGGCATGAGATAGATACATTTATAGAAATATAGGGAACTAGGACTAGAATAACTCTAATTGGTTCGGCCAAACCAAGCTAAATCAGGCCTGGTCAAAGTTGGTCAAACACGACCAGTCATTTAGAAAATCCCTAGGAAATAGGGTAGTTCTATGCTTTCATGGGATTTTCCATCTTTTTAGTCATAGGTTGGATAAATTCAACTTGGTTAGGTGGATATGAATAGATATAATAATCAGATATACTAAAGATTACATTGTTTCATGATCTTTTATTTAAGCCAAGACTATTGAATGCTTAAGAAGGTAGAATTTATGTAATCTGATTTTGAGACTATTTGAAGACAGAAAGTTAATTGAAGAACTTGTTTCATTTCAATTTGTTGTTCATGATTGGCCGACTTACTGAAGTTTTTGAGGCTGATATTTCTTCAAGGGTGGAGGGCCCCCACACCAAGCTAAGTGCACTTCCTGGTTAAATTTTCAGAGTTTTCATAAATTAGTTCTTGTTTCAAATTTATTTAGATGTGTGATTATTGATGAATGGATATTAGTTTAATTCTAATATGCATAGGAAGGGACACACAGGAATTTAATTTAAATTCCCCTTCTATTTGATCTTGAACTAAAAGTGAATTTCATTCTCCTTTTCTTATTTGAAGTTATTTTTGCATTTTTGGTTTGAAGCAAGAATTGCTAAGAAGGACAACCTGGTTCTCGTTAGTTAGGAGCCTCTTCTTTTAAATATTCTACATCATAATCCATTGTTATTTAGTGCTTTTGTATTTCTCTTCATGTAAGTAGTATTGTAAGGAAGGAAAACCTAGTTCTCCTAAGTTAAAAGCCTCATCCCTTACATATTACATAAGTGAATCGGAAATTACTTAATTAGATTTTATATTTGTAATATGCATTTCTTTCAATATTTATATTTCATCTTCTAACATTGACTACCATTGGAATCCATAGACTTTGGACATGCTTCTAAGTTTTACAAACCTAGATTGATAATTAAATACTTTTGTTAACTTACATAGTAAATTGACCCAACACTTGTCATGAGAACATAGTCCTTATACCTCTCAGGTAGTGGAATATTTCGATTATATCTCCTTCTCACTTCATTGATTTTGCCTCTATTTCTCGAAAGTACTTCTCCACTTCTGATTGGGCTTTGGCTGCTGGTGATGTCCACATCGTTGGATTCTTACGTAATCTTTTTTTTATCATTGTCTCTTTCTTTTGCTCCTACTTTATTGTCTTCAACTTCAGGAAGAACGTGCCATCTTTAATAATTGTTATCCTTGTTTCCTTCATCTTACTTCTCATGAAAAGTCACGTCTCTACTTGCAAATACTCCATGAGTAGATGGATCAAACATTTTAAATTCTTTAAAATTTTAACAATATGATACAAAAATATATGTGATACCTTTAGCATCAAGTTTATTTATTTTCTCCTTTGGAATATGTGAAAAGGCCTTACACCGAAATATCCTCAAATGATGAGCTATTGGTTTAAAACCATGCAAGGCTTTTAATGGAGTGTTGACATCAAGATACCTTGCTGGAATTTTATTCTTTAAATAAATAGTAGTAGTAATGGCTTCTTCCATACAATAATTTGAGAGGTCCTTACCTTTCATCATACTGCATGCACACTCCACCAATGTCATGTTTTACCTTTTTGCAACACTATTCTATTATGGAGTGTAGGGTACTATGAATTGATACATTATTCCATGATCCTTGCAATACCTGATGAAATTCCCCAATCTGTATTCTCCCTTTAGTCTCAACGGAGGATATTTAAAAACTTCAATGTCTTCTTCTCTTCCATGATTTTGAATTCTTTTAAATACTCAAAAACATCATTCTTTTTCCTGAGGACGTACACCCAAGTGTACCTTGTACAATGATCAATAAAAAATAGAAAATAATAGGATCCTCCTAGGGATCTAGTCTCAACGGGTGCACAAACATTAGAATGCACAAGTTATAATAAATGTCTTCTTCTCCTATAATAATTAGAGGGGAATTCATTTATGTGAATTTTTCCTAATGCACAACCTTAACAAGCAACATATTCATTCTTTAACATAGGGAGTCCTTCAACCATAATTTGTGTCTGTAGAAATAATAAATCATGATATTTGATGTGACCATACCTTTGATCCAAAAGACTTTTTATTGACATATTTGTAGAAGTCAATGCTTCATGAATTTTTCCAGTAACATCAAGCTTGTATATGCCTCCATCATTGACTCCTGAAGCAACAAATTTCTAGTGATATAGTAAATATTTCACTAAGAAAACTATTTTGAAGAATTCAACCTTCAGGTTATAATCTGTAATTGTAGACATAGATATCAATTTTTGTTGATTCCACGCACATACATAACGTTACGAATGTGCCTGACATTTCCATTTGGAAATGTTACAGGAATATCCCGACATCCCTTAATGTGGTAGGGCAATCATCTCCAAATTCCATATCTCCTTAAAATTCTTACACCATCGCCTTCTACATGCCATATGAATCAAATATCCACAGTCCACAAAAAATGTATTAGCATTATCCATTTTAGCAGACCACGCATCATTAGACACAAATAGCTTGAGATTTTTGAGATTAGAATTCAAGGTCTCTCCTGCAAAATGTATTCAATGTCTTCTTTGTTTATGCCTAGATTCAACAATTTTCTTCTTATAACAATACTTGGCAAGATTACCACTTCTACCATAGTAAGATCATTTTAGTATAGATGACATACCTTGATTTTCTGCAAATTCTCTAAAAATCTACCTCTAAGATCATGTAGAAAATATGACTGTAGATTAACCCGATAATGCAATATACCAAAGAAAAATAATATAATTGACTTATATTATCAATTTTCAAAAGCTTAAACACTGAGCAAGATCAAGTTGAAGATGTTAGCCTCCTGCTGTAGCAGGTTACTCATATTTCATGATTGACATTTTTACAAGCCAAATATGTCATACTTTGCATGCTGCAATGCTCCATATTTGCTAACAGACACCAAAGAAGGAGGCCATGAAAGGGTGCTAATCTAAGTTCAACTGCTGCATTCCAATTTGGAAGAGTTATTCCATTTTTGTATAATTTTCAGCTAAAGGGAGGTCCAAACAGTTTAATCTTGGTCTCCCTAGGTTTTAATTTCTTGTTTTAGAATATAGAGAATGAATAATCTATCCAAACAGCTCCATCTTGGTAGATTTGTAGATAGGTAGAGAATCAAAGGAGCCCAACTGCTTTATCTGGGCCCTTGGAAGAAATAAGGGTAGTTTGTAGATAGGAGGATAGAAAAAAGAAAAAGTTGAAAAGTTGGGTCTGCAAGTCTAAGTGCACCCAAACCAAAAGAAGAAAAAATGCTAGGTAAGTAGGCTGGGTAGGTAGTTTGATGGTTGCAGAATCATTGATTGTGATCAGTTTTGTGTTTTCAAATGTTATATCTATTAAATCAGTATGGCAAAGTAGTTCCCATTTGAAGGACTTCAAGCGAGGCATGACTAACTTCCCCTCTCCCTCTTCCCTAACTCATTTACTAACTTCCCCCAAAAAGAGGTCAAGATCTTCTTGATATCTCTTAGTTTCATCATTTTCCATATCATTTGCCTTGGTAAATATCTTCTTTACTCAAGGAGGGTCCATACTTTCTCTACAAAGTTCTATCTCCCCTTTAAAGCCTGAGATCTCTGAGACTTAGCGCTTTCTTGTCATTTTCATATTGACTCCTAACATTATTATGTAAATCCCTATCTATTTCCCTTCCCCCTACTAAACTATGGTAATAATTCCCCTATGTAAATATCCCTTCCATCTGGTTGAAATATAAGCATAAATATCCCCTTAGGAATTTCTAAATTCACCTGGATCTTAGTAAGAACCCTCATCTCTGCATAAGTCTCCCCTCCAAGGTGTTTGGAATCCTTCCAAAACACAAAACCCCCCTAAAAATGCATTAACAAACCCCCACACATTTCATTTTTGGGATTTATTGATGTTTGATTAGTAAATAACCAAAGCACCAAGCCATATTACACCATTTTCTAAAGTCCAAAACCCACCCGCCGCCGAAAAAATTAAATTTTATCGCGCGCGCTGTTTCACTAAAGCCCGTGCTTCTTCTCCGCCCGTCCACCATTAGATCATCCCTCCCAGATCCGACAACCCTCATACTTATCGGGCGCCCTCTTGTTAGTGTTAGGTAGCACCCGATGTCTGACGGTTTTACCGATGTACACCGGGATAGCTGGCGGCATCCCATGGCATCGGGACGCCCCTGACAAATACCACCTCCGTACAAAAGGCGACCCGATTCGAGCCAAAACCGCCCTCTCCTTGCGTTACGTGGGCGTCGCGCCACCCTGCCACATCGCCTCCACCTCACCCCTCACCTGCCTTCACCCTGCGACCGTGTCCTTGCCACATCAGCCTACCGTACTGCCACATCATCATGCTAACATCACATCCGTATAGAGGGGTCCCACTGTTGACGTCATCTATCGTACCGCTAACATCATGCTAACATTAGCAGCTCAAAAAATGCGCAAGCACAAAAATCAAGCTTTGGAGCCCCTGATCGAATTTCTGAGGCAGTTTTCGATGCGCGATTAACGCCTAAATGGGCCAAAGTGGGGAATGTTTAGGGAATCTTTTTATTCCTCAGCCATTTTTGCACTAACAAAGGCAGAAAAAGCCTGATTTTGCTAATTTGAGCATATCAGAATACAGAGAGAGACCCGGTTCAGAGATTAAAGAATATCAGAGCAAATATGAAGCCAAAAGCCATGTCAAAGAGTATCAGTGTTGCGGCGAAGTGTATCAGTGGAGATCTTCTCAGGGCTCGAGGCGAATGAAGCATTAAAAGAAAACTTTGAAAGTCAAGAAGTAGTTAAGGAAGCATTCAAAGCTCACCAGCACAAATGTCTGCACATTAAAACTCACAGAAGATCAGCGGACCAGAACTCAATGCACAATTATTACAGAATCACTGCACCAAGTCACAGAGGACACCACATCAACTCAATTTTGATCCAGCAGCCTCTGCCACAGCCCAAAGAAGACTTACTTGCATTTAATTCCAGCACAAGTTAGGTTTTAGAAATCTTTTTGCCCGCGGACCTGTTTAGGTCGGTTGTAATAAATACTTTTAGATATTTTTCCTATAGATACCACCCTGAAAAATGTAATAGGGGTTGGTTGGCTGGTCTTTGTTGGTTTCATTTTCTACTCGAGCAGAGACTCACACTATATATGTGATAATTTCTATAATCAAAGATTGCTTAAGAGTTCGGAGAATGAACTGCGCACTGTGTTGAATTGGCTGAAGAGCGATTGTGGAATTCCTATGCTTCTACATGGTTCAATAAGTGTTCTTTAACTCTATTTAGTTTTCCTTTTTATGTTTGTTTTATCATCTATGTTCCACCATCTAAAATTACAGAAAGGAAGAATAGTTTAGGATTTGCTTGGCAGCACCCCATGCTCAATTTCTGTGATTTCTACATGTTTTCATCAAGAACAACTATGAATATGCATACTTAAATAATCATGTTTACACTATTTCTTTCACAAATGAATGTTAATTTAGGAATTATTAACTGCTCCTAGATAACCATTCATTCACTTCCCTTCTCTGTTAGCTGATGAAAGATTCTTAACTACCTTTCATCTCTGACTTTCATCCCATCTTTTCAGCAATTGGTATTGTTCCA
This sequence comes from Pinus taeda, assembly GCA_000404065.3. Classification (NCBI taxonomy): domain Eukaryota; kingdom Viridiplantae; phylum Streptophyta; class Pinopsida; order Pinales; family Pinaceae; genus Pinus; species Pinus taeda. Next base: position 29,984 of record APFE031010727.1, read on the forward strand.
TGTGTAGCTACCCTGCTCTATAATCCTCTTGTAGCCAAGAAAACGCAACAGCAAGTCTTAATCCATGACTCCATGCCCAATGGTTTGAAACTTATCACACTATCCTCTGCCTCTCTACATGAATGCAACTTCAATCCATTCGACCTCCATCCAAACTTAAACAAAACCCACTGAACCCAATAGCTAGCCTAAAATCATCATCAACAAAGCTAAATCATTAAGAGGGAGCCCTCTCTGATTGCAGGTGGGCTAGAACCTGCAATCCAAAGTTTGGTTTGTGGTTACCTCAGCCGTATCCCTTCAGGAGCTTAGGGACAACCTAAGTGATAACATAATGGCGACTCCACTGGGGAACTCCTCAAATAATCTTACAAAACCAGTCCGAAGCTCCGCAGAGGAAGAAACCGACCTTTAAAAGTCTCGGTGGACCTGTGTTCTTAGATAAATTCCCAAAAAATAGGTTAGAAGTTGGCTCCTAAAAAGAAAACACGTCATACAAGATCAAATCCTGATCCAAATCCCCCAACTATTTTTGAAAATCCAAATCTAATCTCTAAGACCCTTAGGAAATGAGAGAAACAAGAAACATTTACTACTTCTAGTCCGGAAACAGTTCAACCAAGCTGTGTTCCAACCTCGGTCAAGGTTCTATTCTGTTCAACCCCAATTTCCCTGTGTTCAGCATCCACTTCTCCAAGCAATTCTTCTACACCACCATCCTTTACTCATACTACCATTACTACTCCTATTACCCCAATTGTTCCTGTTATCCCAGTTGCCCCAGTTTTTCCACTAATCCCTGTCAACATTGCTAACAGATATGCACCTTTGCACCTTCCTGCAAATCTCGGGGCCATGCCTCACGATTATCAGACCAAAATAACTTACTTTGATGGCACAAGTGCCTACACATCTCTTCAGCATACAAAGAAAATGGAGGACTACTTTGAGAGCTATGAGATTGACGATGATAGCATGAGAATGAAAATTTTTGTTCAAAGTCTAACAGGCGATGTTAGGACTTGGTTTAGAGCACTCCCGGCCAATTCCATAATAGACCCAGAAGCCTTATCAGTCATTCATCAACAGAAGGGAGAAAAAGAAAGACCCCCTGCACATACTGTCTGAATATGACAACATCAAAAGAGGCCCTCAGGAGACTGTCTTGGACTATTGTGCAAGATTTAACAATGTTTATAACGCAATACCCCAGAACTTGAGACCTCCACCTGATCTTGCTTTGTACAAATTCCCTGATGGTTTTGATGCTAAAATGGCCTATCAGTTAAGGGAGAGAGCCCCTCAAAGCCTTGTAGAAATGAAAAACGTTGTTGTTAGTGTGGAAGCAAATCTAATTGCCAAAAGAAACAGAGCCAGAACTGAAAGAAGAACCACCTTCAAGGAAGAACCCTCAGCCTTCGACCAGAAGCTAGATGCTATTATCAGTGGCATCCATATGTTGGGATACAGAGTAGAAAATGTTGAGAGGAAAACATCATGGGAAGGACAACAGCCCAATGCCATAAGGAACCCGAATTTCAGAAAAACTCAAAACCCAAACGCTGGAAGGGCTAGTCCCGACCATGATATTAGGCCTCCTTTCCAAGAGAACTATGCAGAAGCATCCACATCCAATAAGCCAACAGATGAGACTCACATGAACTTGATAGATTCAAAAAATGAGCAACAAATTTTTCTGACTCAAGAAGACCAGCACTACCAAGATGAGAATCAATTTCATACTAAGTCTGGCGAGTCTTTTGATTTTAATCAAGGTTATGATAGTACTGTATATGAGGTGCACAAACAATATAAGTTGAGGACAAGGACCATTGATGTCCCTACACCTAGCAGAACAAAAGAGAGAAAACAGCCCGACAAAATTAAAGGCAAGGTGATCATAACAGAACTAGCTGATACGACTATCCCAAACCCACATCAAGTAACTGTAAAGGACATGACAGACTTGTAGTGTTCTATTGAACAACCTCTGCCTCCTTCTTCCTCAAAAGAAGAGGGGAGCAACATTCCTAAAAATCTTCCCAAAGCAAACATACCACAAGCTGTCATTCATCATAACGCTGACATTCAAAAAGAAAACACTCTTGACAAGGGAAAAACTGCTACTGCTAATGCAAGGATTCCACTGGAGAAACCATTTAAATTAGAGATAGAGATTGGTAAACTTAAAATATCTATCCCCCTATTTGAACTTGCTAAGCATGATGTCTATAGGCAACAAATTCAAAGGTCACTTCAGATTCCACAGGTCAGGGATGATGTAAATGTTCTAGATGATGCCCTCGAGCTGTTGTTTGGTCCAGAAGTTAATGGGAAATCAACATATGGATCTGTCCCAACCTTTTATGTCAGCCTGCACATACATGATAAAATCTTGCATAATGCTATGTTTGACTCAGTTGCCTCACACAATCTTATGCCCAAAGCTGTAATGGAAAAGCTAAACCTTGATGTCACAAGACCCTACAAAGATCTATATTCCTTTGACTCAAGTCAAGTCAAGTGTTTAGGCTTAATCAAAGACCTTTGTATGTCTCTAGTCCAATTTCCTAACAAAACAATCCTAATGGACGTAGTAGTCGTTGACATTCCCACAAAGTATGGCATGCTCCTATCAAGATCATGGGGAGCAAAACTCCAAAGATCCCTCCAACTTGACCTCTCTTATGCTACTATATCTGTCTTTTGGCAACCAAAGAGACTGTACAGGGAAACAATGATGAAGTATGTGGTAAGTAGTGAGGAAAAGCCCCAAAATTTTCCAATCTAGTCAATCCATTCTGATATGGATTCTTTTATTTTATTTAATGATGACACAAGTCCTCCAACTGATGAGAAGCCTTTAGCTTTAGAGCAAGAAACATGCATCAATGAGGAATCAACTGCCAATACCCATGAAACTGCCACAACAGTCAAGGAAACCAGCAAACAAGAAGAACCTTTCGAAACAGAAATTGTAAGTCTGCCCAATCCTCAAATAACTGAAACTCTTGATATAAACCAACAACAAGAAATTATATGGTATCTAGAGTTTGATGATTCTGTCAATAAGTTAGGAGCAGGGACAGGCGTATGGATTCACAATACACAGAATAATCATGCAGAAGGCCATGCCTATAGATTAAATTTCAGATGTACCAATAACATGGCAGAGTATGAGGCTCTCCTCTTAGGCCTTAAATTGCTCAAAGCCCTAGGAGCTGCAAATGTGTCCATTCTAGGAGACTCCAATTTAATTATACAACAAATGAAAGGTAACTTTGTTAACATTGACAATAGAATGAGAGCTTATAGGACTGTTGCCACAGAAATATTCAATTCTTGTAATCAATCTGAGCTTGCCAAAATTTCAAGAGACCATAATATTCATTCTCACAGCTTAGCAACTTTTGCTAGTACATGCAAGCTTCCCTTCGAGCCAAATCACCATTTCAGTTATTAGATAAAACATAGTCCCTCGGTCCCTAACAATGTTAAAGATTGGCAAGTGTTTCAAAATGATGCCTAGATTTATAATTTTCTTACTCTTGAGGGCGAATTTTCGAATACAAACATTGACATGGATGCCATGAACGATTCCCAACAGCTAGCAGAAGAAAACCAGCAGGCTGTAACAACTGTAACAGCTAAACAAACCCTTAACCCAACTTCTTTTGACCATGCAAACATACAAGAGCTGAAACATATGCATTTAGAAGAAACAACCAAAACAAAGGCTGAGGTCATTGACCTAAAGGATAATTTTTTGTCTGCTGGACTAACTCATTTAGAAGACATGTTTGATGATAATGATGTGCCCAAGAAACCAAAAATGGAGCCTATAAATGCTGCTATTGAAGAACATAACATAGGAACAACAGACCAGCCCAAAATGATTAAATTATCCAAAAATCTGCCTCTTGATCAAAAACCAAAATATGTGGATCTGTTCAAAGAATTACAAGATGTATTTGCTTGGAGTTATGAGGACTTGAAGTCCTATGACACCTCAGTAATTCAACACACCATTCCCTTAAAACCAAATCAAAAACCGTTCAAACAGAAACTTAGAAGAATTAACTCCATGCTTCTTCCCCTCATTGAAAAAGAAAAAAAAAATGATTTGAAAGCAGGTAATCATTGCACCCATCAGATTTTTCTGAATGGGTATCTAATTTAGTTTCCCACAAGGAAAAAAAGAAAAAGAATCAGAGTGTGTGTAGACTTGAAGAAAATTTAAAAACCAGGTCTCTCTAAAAGACCACTAATCCCTTTGCAAAATGGAACCATATCCTGCCAAGGAGTAGTGGGTTCATTCTAAATCTTTACTAGATGGATTTTCAGGATTTAATCAGATACTTGTTTCACGGGCCGGATGACCAGACAAGACAGCCTTTACCACAATAGTGGGGAACATTTAAGTATGTTAAAAATGCCCTTTCGGGCGAAAGAAAACGTCGGGTGCGATTTTCCAAAAGGGCAAATGATATTGCATTTGCCAAGGAGATACATGATTTTGTTGTAAAACTTTGATGACCTAACCCTCCCTCCCAAATCTGAACCAAGAGCACCTTAAAGCAATCTAAGGGCAAATTTTTCATGAATGCAGGAAATATGGCATTTCCCTTGAATCCTAGAAGTCCCTGTTTTCCCTTGAGGAGGGAAAGTTTAGGCCATATCAATCAAAAGATGGGATTAAGAATGATCCTGAAAGAATTCAAGCTATCCTCCAAATCCCATATCCAAGAAACATAAAAGAGCTGCAAGCATTCCATGGAAAGATCAATTTCCTAAGAAGATTCATCCCAAACCTAGCCGAGCTAATAAGGCTATTGAGAAAAATGTTAAAAAAGGATGCCAAGGTAAAATGGTCTCCAGAAACCAAGCAACTTTTGAGAGTATCAGAACTACCTTGACTCAAACGCCTGTCCTCACCAGTCCACAATTCAACAAAGATTTTATCATTTTTTCTTTTGCATCTGAGCACACCATAGCTGTTGTCCTTTTGCAAAAGGATGATCAAGGTAATGAAAATCCAATTTCTTTCTTCAGCCGAGCTTTAAGAGATGCACACTTGAAATATCAGATTATGGAAAAGCAGGCTTATGCCATGGTTAAGGGCATCAAATACTTCAGAATTTGCATCTTATACTCCCATGTGATTGCCTATGTCCCAAACTCAGTTGTAAAAGATATATTAACTCAAGAGGGACTAGAAGGCAAAAGAGGCAAGTGGATTTCCAGCATTCTTGAATATGACATTGAGATAAAACCTACCGAGCTAATAAAAGGAAAAGGTTTAGCCAAACTAATGTCCGAAACAAATTTCCAAGCCTTAGACATTAATCAACTGGACAATGAACCAGAGCTGGAGACTCCACAGATCAGTGAAACCTTTTTGCAATCCCCATGGTATGCTGAATTTGCTTTGTATTGTTAAACATGTGTGCTCCCCTAGGTTTGTCCAAGACCAAGAAAAGATTTTTAAGGATGAAATCATCAAAGTTTTGTGTCATAGATGGTGCCTTGTTTTGGAAAAATCATGAAGGAATATTGCTTAATTGTTTGACTATGAATGAAACTAACAACATCATGAAAGAGTTTCATGCAGGGGACTGTGGAGGACACTTATATTAGAAGTCCACTGCTGACAAGATTTTAAGGGTTGGTTATTATTGGCCCTCTCTATTTGCAGATGTTAAGAAATTTGTTGTTTCATGTCACAAATGCCAAATCTTTGAAGGAAAAAGAAAATTACTGCCTTTGCCCCTTAATCCCATCTCAACCGAAAAACCTTTTCAACAATGGGGTCTCGACTTCATTGGAGAAATCCATCCCTCTTCCTCAGGCCAACACAAGTGGATTTTAACAGCCACTGATTATTTCACTAAGTGGATTGAAGCCATCCCATGTAGACAAGCCAATGACTGCACCATTATCCAATTCCTTGAAAGCAATATGCTTTCCAGATTTGGCTGCCTTGAGAAAATCATCACTGACAATGCTGCTGCCTTCAAATCCAAAAAGATGATCAGCTTCTGCCATAAATTCCACATTACCTTGGGCCACTCTACAGCTTACTACCCTCAAGGTAATGACTTGGCCGAATCATCCAACAAAAGCCTCATCAACGTCATAAAGAAACTACTAGAGGAAAACAAAAAGAACTAGCACAGGAAACTCGCAAATCTCCTGTGGGCAGACAAACATTCAACCAAGAAATCCATTGGGATGAGCCCTTATGAGCTAGTATATGGCATGGAAGCCAAATTTCCTTCATCTTTGGGAATTCCTACTATCAAACTGCTACAGGAGATTCAGGCTGAACCAAATGACATGCAGAGAAGAGTTAATCAAACCATTCATCTTCAGCAAACCAAAGAGCAAGTGTATGACAGAGCTCAAATGTTGCAAGCAAAGCTCAAAAGGATGTTTGATAAGAAAGCTAAAGCAGAGGATTTTTGGGTTGGCAGCAAAGTTCTAAGGTGTGACTCACGAAGAGAGGACAAGGGCAAACATGCAAAATTTGATTTTCTTTGGAAAGTTCTATACATTATCAGTGTTGTGCAAGGCAATAACACATATTTCCTCAAATCTCCAGATGGCAGCACAGCCAAAGAAGGCCCTGTTAATGGCTGAATGTTAAAACATTACCGTGATCCCTTTTGATTGAGAAAAAACATGCGGTGTTATTTTCTGTACATAAATGTTTGTATATATCACACTTTGTTTTATTTTTGTAACAGTCCGGATGCTAAAGCACGCAGAAGAAAGCAGGCAGTGCTTCACAGATCACTAACAAATCAGTTGAGGGAAAGTGTTGTTTCCAGCCCAAAATTTCAAAATCAATCTAACAGTCAGCACTAAGAAGTTTCAATGCACAACAACAAAAGAAGATCAAGGTAGTCTGACATGTTGTTCTTGGCTTTCACAAGGAGAAGCCATCCCCAAGTGGAGCCAATGTTAGCCTCCTGCTACAACAGGTTACTCATATTTCATGATTGACATTTTTACAGGCCAAATATGTCATACTTTGGCATGCTGGCAATGCTCCATATTTGCTAACAAAGACAACCAAAGAAGGGAGGCCATGAAAGGTTGCTAATCTTAATTTCAAAGCTGCTGCATTCCAATTTTATGAAGAGTTATATTCCCATTTTTGTACAAATTTTCAGCTAAAAGGGAGGATCCAAACAGCTTAATCTTGGTCTCCCTAGGTTTCAATTTCCTGTTTTAGAATATAGAGAACGAATAATCTGTCCAAACAGCTCAATCTTGGCAAATTCGTAGATAGGTAGAGAATGAAAGGAGCCCAACTGCTTAATCTGGGCCCTTGGAAGAAATAAGGGTAGTTTGTAGATAGGAGGATAGAAAAAGAAAAAATTTGAAATGTTGGGTTTGCAAGTCTAAGTGCACCCAAACCAAAAGAAGAAAAAATGATAGTTAAGTAGGCTGGGTAGGTAGTTTGATGGTTGAAGAATCATTGATTGTGATCAGTTTTGTGTTTTCAAATGTTATATCTATTAAATCAGTATGGCAAAGAAGTTCCCATTTGAAGGACTTCAGGCGAGGCATGACTAACTTCCCCTCTCCCTCTTCCCTAACTCATTTACTAACTTCCCCAAAAAAGAGGTCAAGATCTGCTTGATATCTCTTATTTTCATCATTTTCCATATCATTTTCCTTGGTAAAGATCTGCTTTACTCAAGGAGGG
>APFE031010737.1:0-21384 GCA_000404065.3 Pinus taeda
CGGTGATCCTACAGATCAGCGACGTACACATTCTCAGTTTGAAAGAGCCTCTTCTTTACTGGCTCAAGCTCCAGTAAAACATGATCCTGACACTTTTGCAGAAGCTTCAGGCCATCCACATTGGGAAGCAGCTATGAATGAAGAATATCATTCATTGTTGGCAAATGATACATGGGATCTTGTTCCTCTACCAAAGGGACGCAAACTTGTTAGATGTAAATGGGTGTACAGAACCAAGTATGGACCAGATGGGAAAGTTGATAAACAAAAAGCTCGTCTTGTTGCTAAGGGCTTTTCACAGGTTGAAGGCATTGACTACACTGAAACCTTCTCCCCTGTTGCCAAAATGAACTCTATCCGCCTTGTTGTTTCCCTTGCTGCCTCTTTAAAATGGGAAGTCCATCAGATGGATGTTTAATTCTGCCTTCTTGCATGGGGAACTTGCAAGAAAGACATCTATATGGAACAACCCATTGGCTTCAATCCAAACCAGACTTACAGCCTTGTATGTCGACTTAAGAAATCTCTTTATGGTCTCAAAGCAAGCTCCTCGGGCTTGGTATGCCAAAATGGATAGCTTTCTTTTAGAATCTGGCTTTTCTAGGTGTTATTGTGACAATACTGTCTACACCAAAGAAAGTGGGAAACTCTCTTATCATCCTTGTTCTTTATGTTGATGATCTTATTCTTACTGGTAGTGATCCCAACCTTATAAACCATGTGAAGTCCAGCCTTAAAAAGAAATTTGAAATGACAGACTTAGGACACTTACACTATTTTCTCGGTCTTCAAGTCTTGCAATCCAAGGAGGGTATTTCCCTTTCCCAGTCCAAGTATGCTTGTGATATTCTTCGTCATTTTCACATGGAAGATTGTAAGCCAGCTCCTTCTCCCTTTCAGTCTGGAGTCAAACTTTCAGTCTCTTGTACTTCTCCTGAAGTTGATGCTACCTTATACCGTCAACTTGTAGGAAAACTCTTGTATTTAACCCATACTCGTCCTGACCTTTCCTTTGCTGTTGGCCTTGTTGCTCGTTTTTTGCAAAACCCCCGTGAAAGTCATTGGAAAGCAGCTAAAAGAATACTTCGTTATGTTCGAGGTACAATACAGTTTGGGATTCATTACAGTGCCAAAGCAACTCCTATATTAGTTGGTTTCACTGATTCTGATTGGGCTGATGACCCTGATGATCGGAAGTCTACTGCCGGTTATGTCTTCACTCTTGGTTCAGGACCTATTACATGGGCTTGTAAGAAACAGGCTGCCATTTCTCTTTCGTCAGCAGAAGCAGAGTATCGTGGTGCCGTGGAAGCTAGTAAGGAAGCCTTGTGGCTTCGTCAGATCCTAACAGAATTGGGCTTTGAGCAGCAGCATCCGACTACACTTTGGTGTGATAATCAAAGTGCCATTCAGCTTTGCAAAGATCCAGTTCAGCATCAGCGCAGCAAACACATTGAACTATACATGCACTTCATCAGAAAGCTCATTCATGACCATGTTCTTGAAGTGCAATATTGTTCAACAGATGATCAGGTTGCAGACATCTTCAGAATGGCTCTCACAGAGGCGAAGTTCACTAAACTTCGATATATGCTTGGAGTTCAGGAAGTTGTCACTAAGGGGGGATAGGCTCTAGTGCCTCCTTCCTTCTCCTATTGTGTCATATTTGTAAATCCTTCAATCCTATCCCAAGTTGTTCTTAAGGGGGGATGTTAGGATATTCCGACACATAGGAAATAGTTAAGTTCAACTTGGTCTAGTATAGAGTTAGTATAGAGTTAGGTAAGTGTGTTTCTTTATCGTTGTACATTTTGTAACTTACAATCCGACGGTCACGATATGTAGTGATCCGACGGTTCATTCTCTCCTCGGTATTACCGACACTTGATCCGTGGCTTGACACCCGATTGGTCCATGAATTCTATTTAAAGCGCATGGAGGGTCATTTGTAGGTTAACCGTGCATGAGAGAAGCTTATTAAATTTTCATTCTTTTATTAATAAATTGCCTGTAGTAGCCACGTTGGCGCAGGCCGTGGACTGTTTCCCTCTCTGAGGGTTTTAACCACGTCAAATACTGGTGTATTGATCTGTGATCAGTTTTGTGAGCGGTGTCCTTTTGGTGTTCTGTCTGAGGAACTTACCCTATAAATTCCTACAAGTGGTATGTGTCAGGGGCGGCCCGATGCAATAGGAGGCCGACAGCTGTCTCGGTGTATGACGGTGAAACCGTCGACCATCGGGTACTATCGTACCACTACGAAGGGGTGCCCGATATGCATGCAGACCATCGAATCTGGGAGAGCCGATCCTACGGTGGATAGGAGGGCAAAACAATCGGGGTTTAATAGAACAGCGCGCCCGATAAATGTTAATTATCACATAGTATCAGCGGGTTAGAACTTAGTTTATGGGTTAAATGTGTGCTTGGGGTCATGGTTATTCATTGATCAAATATCAATGAAACCCAAATGTAATGCATGTGCGGGGTATGGTATAGTTTCATGTGCGGGGGGGGGGGGGTTTAATATGGTTATTTATTTAACCAGAAGTTAAATAAATCCCAAGGGTAACGAATGCAGAGGGGCTAACAATGGGTCCCAAATGGACCTAATGTTTCCCGACTTATATTTATATAGCTATAGTTGCCATGGGGAGGAATATTTAGTGTTTTTTGGGGTCTTTATATAGTTTCTTTAGAATAGGGGTGGGGGAATGATTTAGGGAGCTAAATAATAGGGTTAGATGTTAATATGAGTTCTATGGAATGACAAGGGATGTATGCATGCCAAGTTTAAAAAATGGAAACTTAAGCATAGGGAAATGAACGGATTGTGGAAAGATTAATTTTACACAAGAAATGTGGCTTCCTTTCACTAAGTCAACTCAGATGTCAACTTGGTTTTTTAATAAGAATGGAGTGAAATTGGACTTTTGGGCAGATCCCAAGGTCCTTGAGGGATGTTAGTGAATGATTTTTGGGGAAATGAAAGGGGAAGTTAGTCATGCTTCCTTGTTGTACCATCAAACAACTACCATGGTGCCAATGCCATAAGTGAGAGAAGTCCTTCTTGACAAGACCACAAGTGATTACCAACCTGCTTCTACAAACTCAAACTACATACCCAGCCTAATACACCTAAATTTTTTTTTCCTTTGCATTGGGTGCACTTGAACTGGCAAACCTTGATAATCCTCTTTTTCTTTTGACTGTCCTCCTATCTAAATGTACCCTTATCTCTTCCAAGGGCCCCAATTAAGCAGTTGGGCTCCTTAAATTCTCTACCTAGCTAGCCATCTACCAAGCTTGAACTGTTGGTCCCTCCATCAAATGTAATAAGCAGCAGTACCTTGACATGGTGATCCTGCAAAATAAGATAGCAGTGGAATTTTAACTAGCCACTTTCCCGGTCTTTGGTTTGGGGTTCATTTTCATTATTTTTTCTGACCAATTGATTTTCTTGCCTTTTGATTATTCTTTTAAGGCATACCCTCTTTTCATTTTTTTAATTTTCTTTGTCTGTATACAAAATATGGAACCTCTACAACATGCAGGGATGAACATATTTAGCACTTCCAATGTCAATCATGAAAAATGAAACCTATTGGTATAGGAATCTAACACAAACCTCTGCACAATCACAACCAGATAAATCACAAGCATAATAACTTCACATAAAAATACTCAAAAGCACAAAAAGATGTTTTCTTCTCATTTTTTTTCAAAAGTAGCTTGAATAAATGCAATTTACCTTTTCAGTAGTCAATGACATTCATTTCTTCAATTTTCATCCCTTTTCTTGCAAAAGTAGGGTTAATAGGTAAATTAGGATTTGCTAGGGTTTACTAGGTTTGTGTTACATTTCAGTTCTTCTTCTCTTTCTACAAACGGATTAGTCCCTGTAGAGTTAGTTTTCTTTCATCATAGTCAAATATTCGTCTGAGAACTCATAGAAGTTGGCTTAAGCTCCTAGCAAACTTGCACCAGCTGATCAAGTGACAGCCTACAGTAAGAGCTAGTACTTGTGCATATAGCACCGTCGCTTCCAAGTTTGTTACGAACTATCGGGTTGATAAAAGTAAAGTAGGAAGCCCTAGGAGTTGCAACATTATTGTTACAATACTGGTTCTCACCACTTTTTACTATCGCTGCTAGGGAAGCGTCAGAGTATTTTGTGATTACTGTTTTTCTTCTATTTTCTACTGCAACATTCTGCCAAGTAATTTATTTCAGTGAAAGTAGAGTAGTTGTTTCATTTCAATTCTACAATTTCCATTTCAGCAAAATAGATTAGTCATTTCTTGCTTTCATTTCAATTCTGCAAAAGTATATTAGGCATTTCCTGTGTTCATTTCAATTCTGTAATTTCATTTCAGCAAGCGTAGATTAGGCATTTCCTGCTTTCATTTTAATTCTGCAATTTCCATTCCAGCAAAGTAGATTAGTCATCTCCTTCTTTCATTTCAATTCTGCAATTTCCATTTCAGCAAGATTCATTTCAGTTAGTTGCAATTTGTTGTTCAACCCATTTTAGTTTTGTAGGTACAAGCAGAAAAAACAAAAATCACCCAAAAAGAGTTTTCCTTTCATGCCTCATTGGAACAGAGACAATTCAGGAAAATTCCTACCCAACAGCCCCACCACATCACTAAGTCACCCTTCTCTCTTCTTTGGTGGCAATGATCCAGAAGATCCTATAATAGAAGAAGAGAAGAAAACCATTCCTCCTAAGACCATGGCTGAAAACAGAAACGTTAGAGGAAATGGGCAAAGAATAGAGTGTGTATTTCCTATCCAAGAGACCAATGGGGACACTAAAATGAAAAACATAAGTCCTTTAACCTTATCTCACTTCCATGGATTGACTACCGAAGATCCTGATACCTTCTTTTTTGAATTTTTTGTTCTCTGTCGAACCTATGACTATGCAGAAGATGAGCATAAGTTGAAATTGTTTCCTTCTACCCTCAAGGATGCAACATTGCGCTAGTTCATGGGGTTACCTGGAAACAACATCACAACTTGGGCTCAGATGCAGCAAGCCTTTAACAACAAATACCGAGACTACTGTAGATCAAAGGATACTAAGGAAGAAATCTTCCGAATGACCATGGGAAGTGATAAGTCCTTAGAATACTATGAAGAGAGGTTTTAACTCAGTTATAAAAGGGTGAGGTGCACACTTGACCCCGAATCTCTGAAGTTGGTTCTGCTCAGAGGAGTCCCTAAAGGCCTTCTAGATACCCACCATTTGTTGGCTAGGGGAGACATTTACCAACTACCTTATGATGACATAAACACTGTGTTTAGAAACCATTCTAGGTCAGCCAGAAAGAAAGGTAGGGGAAGTCAACTTTTAGCCAGTACATCCTCATCCAGTTCATCCCTTAGAAGTAAATTTGAGAATCGGCTGGAAGATTTCAAGAGTGAGATGAGGTAGACTCTTGCCATGCAAATGATACCTTGCATATCAAAAGGAAACAAGATGAAGCTAAGAGGGCTTTGGCCATCTTTTGTCCTAGGTGCACTAGAAGGCACCTTCAGAACGAATGTCCATTGAACTCTATAGAAGTGTGTTCAGTCTATGAAGAAGACCATCCTACGAATCATTGCCCTTCCTTGCTCAGACTTAAAGTTGCATATCAAGGGGCCGAAGGAGCCATTGAACCACTCTATTTCATGAACCAAAGGAGGCCACATGGGCCCAGACCTTACCAGCAGGGAATACAAGGGACATCCCAGACTTATCACAACCCCAATCAAGCCACTTCCATGCCTTCTTGGGGTCCCCCTATTCATCCTTCATGGTCCACACCCTCTCCTTGGTCATATCCATCTCAATACCATGCTCAGCCAGTTGCTCATTCGTTTCACTCTTATGCTCAGCCACTGCCTCAATGGAATGCACCACATCAGGGGTGGAGGCCCTAGTACAACTCTCCTCCTACTCTTTTTCCTGCACCACTTGTTTAACCCCAACCATTTTCTCTTGCTCCACCAAGGCAACCTCAAATACCTGCTCAAACAAACCTGAACCCTAATAACAGATAGGCCCAACAGGTATATAGTGGAAAAACATCATGCCCGACCTATGCTATGGAGATTCAGGAGATTAACCTACCTCCCCCTAAGGAGGATGAAGAAAAATAGGAAAGTGAACCAGAGGCCATTCCACCCTTTCCTAAGAGATTAACTAGAACCACACAACCGACACCAGAAGAAATTGAACTTCTGGGAGAATTAAAACAGTTATGTGTAAAGATACCACTTCTCCAAGCCATAAAGGATGTGCTTATATACAACAAAATGATCAAGGAGAAGTGCTTCAGGCACCCAGGCAGGCACAGGAAAGATGCTCCAACCATCAATGTCATAGGACAACTGTTCGACCTGATGTTGGGATAGGTGATCTGTTCTAAATATCTAGACCTTGGAAATCCTGTAGTCGATGTCCACATGAATGGCATTGTAATCCCCCATACCCTGATTGATCTAGGGGTTTCCATTAATGTGATGACCAAGGACACTATGCTCAAGCTCAACCTTCAGGGCTCCCTGAGAAAGACCCCAACCGTACTACAGTTAGCATACCACTCCACTATGACCCCTGAGGGGATTGTGGAAGATGTAATGGTCTCCATCGATTCTTGGAAGTACCCTACTAATTTCCTAGTTCTCCAGCCAAAGGCAAATCTCACTGGGTATCCTCTCATCCTGGGAAGACCTTGGTTGGCTATTGTAGATGCCTACATCAGTTGTTGAGCTGGGAACATGACAATCAAGAACGGGCATATGTCTAAGCAACTAGTCCTATATCCTCCTTCCCAACCTTTGTTAGAACATTATTTACCTCTCTGGTTGGAGGAGGAAGATGAGGATGAAGTCTATTTGAAACCATTGTGTACAGTAGAAGCTACCATGGGGGGCCCACAAACCGAGGATGATCTTATTGAAAACTTGATTCAGAATCCACCCCCCAGTGTGTTGCCATTAGAAGAGCTGGTCGAAGAAACCCAAGCCAATCCCTTAGTTGATCTCTGTGTGGCTGATCCGACCTCTCTCCGAGTTAAGAACATGGAATTTTCCTAGAAAGAACCTTGATGATCAACTCATCCCTACCCACCTCTCAGGAGAAAGAACTATGTAGCTTATTGAAAAACCACTCAGATGCTTTTGCTTGGAGTTATAAGGAGATGAAGGGAGTCCACTCTTCAGTCTGTACTCATCACATTTACATTAAGGAAGATTGTAAACCAGTCAAGCAACCTCAAAGGAAGATGAATCTAGCCCTTAAGGATATTGTCAAAGAAGAACTGCAAAAGTTGCTGGATGCAGGATTCATCTACCCTATCTTTGATAGTGAATGGGTCTCTCCTTTGGTGTTAGTGCCAAAGAAAAATGGGAAGTGGAGAATCTGTGTCGATTATCGAGAACTAAACAAGGCCACTAATAAGGACCATTTCCCTTTGTCTTTCATAGACCAAGTGTTAGATGGCTTGGTCGGGAAGAAGTTGTTCTCCTTCCTAGATGGGTTTAGCGGGTACAACCAGATCCAAATCAACCCGGAAGACCAAGATAAGACCACTTTCACTCGTTCTTGGGGTACCTTTGCATACCGGGTCCTTCCTTTTAGGTTGTGCAATGCTCCCTCCACTTTTCAGAGAGCAGTATTGGGTATATTTTCTGAATTGGTTCATGATTAGGTGGAAATCTATATGGATGACTTTACCCCTTATGGTTCCAACTTCCAGGAAGCTTTGACTAACCTGGGAAAATTTTTAGCCAAGTGCATTAAAATGAACCTGTCCCCCAGTCTTGAAAAATGAGAATTCCTGATGATTGAAGGGATTGTGCTAGGTCATACAATTTCTCAGCAAGGATTATAGGTGGATCCCAACAAAATTTCCATCATCCAAAGGGTCCCACCTCCTCAAAATGTAAGAGATATTAAGAGTTTCCTAGGCTTAGTAGGGTATTATAGAAGATTCATTAAGGATTTCAATAAGCTAGCCTCTCCATTGTTTGGTATTTTTTGGAAAGATGCTGAGTTCATATGCACTGACA
Organism: Pinus taeda; assembly: GCA_000404065.3. Classification (NCBI taxonomy): domain Eukaryota; kingdom Viridiplantae; phylum Streptophyta; class Pinopsida; order Pinales; family Pinaceae; genus Pinus; species Pinus taeda. The sequence continues at coordinate 8,065 of APFE031010737.1, forward strand.
GTTGTCAAGAGGCTCTGGATACCTTGAAAAGTAAACGGGTGGCTGCCCCAATTTTGAGAGGTCCAAACTGGGCCCTACCTTTTTACATTCATACAGATGCCTCGAACAAAGCGATAGGAGCAGCCTTAGGGAAAGTTGATGAGAAGCTACCTTATGCCATATATTTTGTAAGTAAAAACTTGTCTAAGGCATAATTAAACTACACTGTAACCAAAAAAGAGCTTCTAGCTATAGTCCATTCCCTAAATAAGTTCAGACACTACATCATCGGCTATCAAACATTCGTACACATTGATCATGTTGAAATTAGATATTTAATGAACAAACTAGATGTAAATGCTCGTATTATTAGATGGTTACTTTTATTGCAGCAATTTGATCTAACCATTGTTGATAAGCCAGGTAAGGAAAATGTTGTTGCTGATTTTCTGTCTAGATTAGATCTACTTGTAGGTGAAGAAGGAATGGTGGATGATCAAATGCCAGATGAACACCTATTTTCTATCTCAGTACTCTGTCCATGGTTCGTTGATATAGCAAATTACTTGGTTTCAGCACAATTTCTGCCACACCTATCCTCAAAAGAGAAAATCAAGATTGTGAGGAAAAGTGCTCCATTCACCTGGATTGGGGGAAATCTCTTCAAACTTGGCCCAGATCAGATTTTGAGGTGTGTGTCAGGGAGGAGGAAGTTTTTGACATTCTCCTAACCTGTCATGATGGGCCCTGTGGGGGCCATTTTGCAGCAAAGAGGACCGCCTTAAAAATGCTGCAAGCAGGTTACTATTGGCCCACTCTTCATTAAGATGTCAGGAGATATATCAGCCAATGTTATCGATGTCAAAGGATGGGGAAACCTACTCCAAAGGATGAGATGCCCCTGCAACCTCAAGTGACTTTCAGGCCATTTGAGAAGTGGGGCATGGACTTTGTGGGTCCTATCAACCCTCCTTAAAAAAATAAATCTTACATCATTGTGTGCACTGATTATCTGACAAAATGGGTAGAAACAAAGGTGATCAAGGAAGAAACAAAAGAAAAAGTAGCTGAGTTTTTGAGGGAGAATATATTCTACAAGTTTAGATATCCAAGAGAATTAGTCACAGATCAAGGGAGCCATTTTACATCTAATTTGATTGATGATCTGATCACACACCACAAAATTAAGCATAGAAATTCCACCCCTTATCATCCGCAAGCGAATGGACAGGTGGAAGTCAATAACAGAGCTTTGGAAGGAATTTTGACCAAGGTAGTGAGCAGCAACAGAAAGGATTGGGTAGATTGATTGGTTGAGGCCACTTGGGCCTATAACACCACTTTGAAAACCACCACAGGGTTCACACCCTACGAGCTAGTCTATGGGAAGAAGGCTTTGCTGTCAATAGAATTTGAATATAACACCTTAAGGATCACAACTTAGCTGGACCTAGATCGCAGCCATGCACAAAAGGAAAGGTTACTTCAGCTACATGGATTGGATGAACAGAGATTGTAGGCCCTTCTCCACTCATAGGTAGTCCAAATTCAAAGGAAAATATGGCATGACAGACACCTCAAAGAAAAACAATTCCGAGAAGGAGATTGGGCATTGTTGTATGATTCAAGATATAAATATTTCAAGGGCAAACTAAGGACAAGATGGTTGGGATCGTACATAGTAGAAGAATGCAATGAAAATGGTTCAATTCTGATCCAGAGCATCGATGAAGAATCCATCCCGATGCTCATCAATGGGCATAGGTTGAAGATCTATAGGAAGCCCCTCTCCAAGCAGGAATTCATTGAAAATATGAGTAAAACAATGTTGCTAGTGGAGCAAGTCTCTGCCTCCACTCCACCCACACACTAAACACAAAAAAAAAAGAGAGAGAAATAATAGAAAAAGAGAATAAAAGATCCCTATGTGAAAACCTTCTGGAGATGCCCAGGGTAGGTAGTGAGGGTGAAAACCTCTTGGAGGCACCCCAACTATCTCAAAAAAAAAAGAGAGAGAGAGAGAAAATGAAAAAATAAAAAATAAAAAATAGAGAAAAAAATAGGAAAAGTAACTTCTTTTGAATGAATTGCGGATTGTAGGAGGGTCACAGAAGAAAAACAGGACATGGCCAGGCTGAATACACCCTTGATGGCTCATTTCTCCATCGCCATTGCCTTTTCCCAAGCCCTGGTCTCACTTGTTCTGGAAATTTTGCATCCTAAAAGAAGTTCTGTGCATTCTACAAAAGGCTCCTGTAGAAACCACAGAGAGCTCGAAATCAAGTTCATAAAAGAATCAGAGGGCTAGAAATTTGTCCAGAAGACCTGTGGACCTCCCTGCCACCATTGATCCTCCTAACTCTCCATTCCATCCCTGCACCACTACATTTCCACTTGCTTCTTTCTTCCCTGCACAAGAAAACACAAAAATCTTGTTTCTTTTGTTTTTTTTTAAATGAAGAATAAACATCATCATTCTTAACTTGTTTCTTACCTGGTGCATACCATCTACTTTTCCTTTTCTTTAGAACCTTCCTCAGCTATATTTTTAGTCCTTGCTCAAACCTTAGCCAGAAATTTTAGAGGGAGAAGTAGTTATAAGAAATCCTGTAGGATTCCTGTAACAGCTGATCCCTTTAAAAAAAAAAATCTTCAGAGGCAGGGTCAGTGCAACCACATGTGTATACAATGTGCAAGGAGCCGTTCTTCATCAAAGATCACCAACATGAGGTAGCCAAGCCACTAGTTCAGAAGCCACGAGCGCCAACAACAGCAGCAATCCAAGAACAAAGTGCCAAAGTCTGAACATGCAAAGCACGGTAGCGACTAACAGGTAAGTGGCTAAACCTGTTCCTCTATTGCATGAATATGATTTAGAAACTACATGAACCATTGAGATGGTTGCGATTAAATGAAATTGGTGGCTAGCTAACTGACCACCCTCGTCTAGTTTGAACAAGCCTCGTCCAGTTTGAACAAGCCTCGTCCAATTCAACCAATGTTCAGTGGATGCAATCGACACGTGTGTTTAGTCAACTCCAGAACAAAAACTCAAACAGGTAGTGGTGGCGGCATATAATAGGAATGATGGAAGTGATTGCGGGTAGGCGACATGAAGTATCATAATGGCACTAAAGTAGGGACCAATGGTCTGGATGGGGATAACGTACCCTTCCTGCCACCTCACCTCGTCACCACAGAACACGCCATAAGCTTAAGCATGTTGCAGTCGAAGCCTCCACCACCTTTTTTTTCATTTTCATCGACAAGTTCTTGGCTGAAACAACTCACCTACCACCTTCAAAACCTCGAAACAGTCGCTCTCTACTAGTTTCGAAACCCTTTTTCTTATTGGGCTCTACAAGAGCATTATCACACTCTACAAGAGTGGAAAAATAGTCTACAAGAATCTTTCTTTAGGAAGGGCAGTGAGCAGCTTTGCAGAGGGAAAATTTAGGATTTTGTGCCAAATTCAAGCTCAAAAGAAGGTAGGCTTGGACAACTCACTCTGCATGTGAATTATCTACAAAAGGTGGTGGATTTGAAACGAAGTACTGAGTTGAAAAAGAAAGGGAAAGTGAGAACAAAAGTCTGCCTATGTTTTTCTTTGAAATATATACAGTCTCTCCATTTTACTCTCTGCACTGAAAGTCTGTCTCTTTCTCCACCGTGACATTCTCCTATATGAAGAAGTGATGGAACCATAGGAAATTAAGCCTGTAAAACAATGAATTTGCATTGGGTGGTCTGCTTACTGTGTGAAAGAAAAACACTGTCTTGCTCTTTGTGTTTTTATAAAAGAAAAAGATATTGATTTCCTCAAATAGCCTGAAAAGTAAATTAAGGTTGAAAACAGAGTTTGAAAGGCAGGAAATTTACAATTTGTTTTTGTTAAAAAGAGGAAACATGAAAAACTCTCTCTGGTTCCAGAAAAAAAAAAAAACCTCAGTTGTTCCTCTGTTTTCGAGTTCGAAAATTTGCTGCCTTCCTCCTCACCAGGGAATTTTCAACAGTCACTGAACATCATGACAGGGGGTTTATGAGAAAGGAGCCTCTGAATTCCACCAAATTGCATGAACACCCAGAAGTGGTAGCCCTCTTTACCAGGGCAAATTGGATGCCTTTCTTTGAGAAATTTCATGGGTATGATGAGGAAATTACAGAGGAATTTTTATTGTCTTTAAGACCCCATTCAAAAACCCATGCTACAGTTAGTTTTAGGGGTATAACCATAGAACTTACATTAGAATTCATTAGCAGAGTTACAAGTCTTCCACTTGGGCTCCCCTGGAGCAAAGAAGAAAAACCACTAGGACAGGTTGCTAAAAATACCTTTTTCCAGCCTGATGAACATCCAGTGGAGGATAAGAATGGGATCAGAAGGACAAGTATACCTTATCCATGGAGTGAGGTCAGCTACCAGATCATGAAATATATCTCTTATGAAGGAAGATACAATATCGTCTATGGTTATCATTTCATATTTTTACATGATCTAAGATATGGAATGGACCTACCTGCATCTAGGAAACTCAGTCTTCCATATTTTCTCCTCCAATCCTTGATAGAGTGTAGCACCAAATTAAATGTAGGGGTTTTAGACCAACTGGCTCACCATGGGCTCATTAAATTGCTGGTGGAGGATTCCCTACACACATACACAATCCCTATAGCGTAGGAGATTTTCAGGAACATGACTAAAGAAGATGACATAAAAAATATCATTGATGACCTTAGTCCATCTGACAGTGAAGAGGAGGAACAAAAAGAGGAACTTGAGAAGGAAATCCATGAGGAAGCACAGAATATTCAATTGGAAGAAGAAAAAGAAGAAAAATAGAGAGGAGAGGAGAAAGCTGACACAACCACAGTTGGACCTAAAGCAGAGAAGAAAACAACATCAAAAGCAGAAAAAGGGAAGACCACAATAGAGAAAAGGAAAAGGACAAGAACTGAAAAGAAGAAGCCCAAGACATCTCAGAAAAAAGCTGCCACAGGAAAGGTAGAAACTCAACAAGTAGAGGGGAAAATAACACCAGAGATAGCAGAAACAAAATCAGAAACAACAGAAATAGGCAAAACAATAGTAGAAGAAGAAGGAAAACAACAAGAAGAAGTGTCTCCTAAGACACTAGCAAGGGGAGCAGTAGTTGTTCTTACTGCACTTAGTACTCCAACTAAGAAAAAAGGGAAAAGAAAAAGACAGCCATCTATGTACTTCAAAGCTAGAAAAGGCACCAGAATCAAGATGGGGAAGCCTCAGCCACCTTCAAAAGAACCCATCATCATTGAGGATGCACCTATTGTAACAAAGGAGGAATCTCCCTCCAAAATATCCATCACTTACGAGAGAGGAAGTCCTAAGCCCTCTAACTAGAAGAAAAGGATCAAATTAATGGACTCTAAAGCAGTCCTACAGGAGGCACAAACCTCTCTACAGGAGACATTAGCAAAGCTCAAACAAACTGAAAAACTTGAAAAGAAGGCAGAAGGACAGACCTAGGAGGAAGATAAGGAAAAATAAATACCAAAGCCTAGACCTTAGCCTAACTTAGGCTACTATTACAACCTTCTGGAAGGTGGGAATATCATCCCACAAAAATTTTTAGTGCCTCTTTTCTTTGAGTTGGAAAAGGAAAGAGTCTGGACCCATACATGGATGTAGACTGCAAAATCAAAAGGGGTAGAAGACATTGGGCACATGGAGAACAGATTGAGAGAGATGGGCAAAGAATTGAGCATGGTCAGGCATACAGAAGGCATCAGAAGAGCTCAATTACAGGAAGAAAATGAAATGTTGAAAAAGCAGCTACAAGAAAGGGAACCTCAAGGACGAAATGAGCTGTCAATCTTAAAAGGACAGCAACATAAAGAGGAACCCCTGGCAGTCAGTGAGACTTTGATGAAACAACAACAGTAAACAGAATCCCAGGCAGAAAATGAAGTATTTATTTTGAAAAGATAGCTATAGGAAAAGGAAGCTTAGTTAGCCTGCATGGCCAGCTGGGCAATGGAGGCATTACAATGCAGGCAACCAGCTAAATCATATGCATTTTACCTCAAAGATCAGTGGCTCCAATTCCAGATTAAAACACTGGCCTAGAGGGGCATAATACCTTTTTAGGATTACGGCCAATTTATGCATTTGTGTGACCACGGTTCAACTGAGGATAAAGAGAAGCTAGCAGAATTTTACTTGCACAACATGGCACTTATTGACATGAATTTATGGGATCCAAATGCTTCATTGGGAGATTTGCAGCTAATCGCTATGGCTTCTTAGATGAGCCATGAAGAGAAGAGGGCAGTGGAAATCCAGAAAATGATGACAAAAGAGTTGGGTGAGCCCTTGATGATTAGAGCAGAACTAGCAGAACCCTTGGCTCTCATCTATGCCTACCAACACCTTGCAGCCAATCCTCAAGTTGTCCCTAACTATGTTGACAAGCAACCTCAGGCTATTGCTCATTCGAAGATATGGAAAGATTGTTTGGTGATGACTGCATTCATGCCTGCATGAGAAGGTGGAATACATTGCCACATAGCCTAAGGATCAGGGAGTATCACTCCCTAAATAGGATGAGGGAAGCCATGAGGAGAGTGCCCCTGTATAAAAAATCAATGAAAAACTTGAAGGCAAACTGGATTGGCCTTAAATTCAATCCTCAACTGTTGCTAGAACTGCTGGAAGGGGTAAATGAGGAGGAAGAACATAAACAATGGAAAGAAGTGGATAGGAAAGTAGGTTTCCATGATAAAGAGGAAGACATCACATCAGAGGCTTGGGATGTTAGGGAATCTGTTAGAGCCATTAAGGATGAAGAGTTAGATTAGTTGCTTAGAGGATGCGCAACCCATTCCGCAGGGGGGTGATGATGAGCCCTAGAAATGGGTAATTATATGGGCTCATTCGGCCCCTTATTTTGACTTAATCCACCATTCTCACTAGTTTTTTGTAGGTTTTTGAATATATTTATGCTAATAGAGTGAATTGAGTTAGTCACTTTCCCGTGTAGTCTAATGAATGTTTTATGTAGATTTTTTGGACAATATTGGACAAAGTCAATGAATTTATGAGCAAATGGAAGCCAAAACTCAAGGAAAACATGGTAGAGGATTTTTAGGGGGGTGTATCCTTCATTTATGACCCCTTCCCTCAAATCCTCCATCAGCAACTCGGACCAAAAAGGTCCACATTGATGATTCCAAGCTGTAGCCGAGCAAGTAAAGTAGGACTGTTGTTTATCATCAGTTCTAGGAAGTCGAGTTCCTTGATTTTAGGAGGACTGTTGGAGGTCCCCATTTGTATAAATAAGAAATCTTAGAGCCTCAGTAGGTTAGCACCTCCTACTGTGTACTTATATGTTTTTGCTTCAATTCATGAGTTAATTTCTGTTGCATAGATTCATTTTACTTTGTTAGATTAGGTTGCTTTTGATGGTTAGTATAGTTGTTTTTGTTTCAAGTTGCTTAAGTAAGTTACTGCAGTGACGAAATAAGATTCAAAAAGGCCAACAACAGGACCCGATCCCCTTTCTCCCTTCCTGGGACTATGATTTGAGGTCAAGGCACTATTGTTCCACCAAAAACACAAGTTTTGCTCTTCCATGCAACTGTTAGTGTGATAACTTGATTTGGGAAAGTTGATATTGATTTAGATTTAGTTGCTTAGATAATTTCCTGTTCTTTTCTCATAGATCTCTCTGCATGCCTTTCTATTCATTGGTTACTGTTTGGCATTTTTTGTTTGTAGGTCAGAAATTAGGTCAAGCTAGACAAAGTTCTGTTTTCATGGTATAGTTAGTTCTTGCTTTGGTTGGTTTTGATAAATAAATGTGTAGATCTCTTGTAGGACATATCAACTCACCATACACCCATAGAACAGACAGCACTAGCCCCCCTCTCACAGATTTCCCAACTCATTCACAACATTTTGCCAATCTGCCCTAATTTCTGCGTTTTTTCCATAAAGTTGCTTTCTTGCCATTTGAATAAATCCAACCATCACGTTCATTTTTTTATCTTCATTGACAAGTTCTAGACACCTCAACACCTTCATCTAGCCTTTAGTTTCCCTTTCCTATCATTTTTCCACCTTCAAAACTCCAAAAATAGCTCTTAGCCTCCTCCTGTAGAATTTTCTGTGAGTGATTTTTCGAATTCCAATCGCTATAGAAGTCTCCAGAAGGGTACTAGGGGCTTCTTAGGACCTCTCCACACCTTCATCCACTTCTACAACAACCAACTCCATCTTACTTTTCCACTAAACCTCTGCACAATCACAACCAGATAAATCACAAGCATAATAACTTCACATAAAAACACTCAAAAGCACAAAAAGATGTTTTCTTCTCATTTCTTTTCAAAAGTAGCTTCAATAAATGCAATTTACATTTTTAGTAGTCAATGGCATTCATTTCTTCAGTTTTCATCTCTTTTCTTGCAAAATTAGGGTTAATAGGTAAATTAGGGTTTGTTAGGGTTTGCGTTACATTTCAATTCTTCTTCTCTTTCTACAAATGGATTAGCCCTTGTAGAGTTATTTTTCTTTCATCACAGTCAAAGCTTCTTCTGAGAACTCATAGAAGTTGGCTTAAGCTCCTAGTGAACTTGCACCAGCTGATCAAGTGACAACCTGCAGTAAGAGCTAGTACTTCTGCATACAACACCGTCACTTCCAAGTTTGTTACGAACTATCAGGTTGATAAAAGTAAAGTAGGAAGCCCCATGAGTTGCAACATTATTGTTGCAATACTGGTGCTCACTGTTAGCTTCCTATACCAATAGGCTTCATTTTTCACGATTGAATGGGGAAGTGCCAAATATGTTCATCCATTTTATGCTACAAAGGTTCCATATGTTGATCAATTTTCACTATGTATAAGGGGATAACTCTTGCCACCATTTGATGATTAGCCAGACAGCTTAATCTTGGCTAGATCATGTTTGAATTTTACTTGTCTTGGAATAGAGAATAAAGGTCTGCACAAACAATTTAAGCTTGGCAGGCAAGTAGCTAAGCAGAGAATCAAAGGGTCTCAACAGCTTAATCTGAGCCCTGGAAGAAATAAGGGTAGACTTAGATAGGAGGGCAGCTAAAAGAAAAGAGAAGAGTCAGGGGTTTCTAGTTCAACTGCACCCAATGAGAATGAAGAAAAAATGCTAGGTATACTAGGTTGGGTAGACAGTTTTGATGGTATAGAAGCATGGTTTGTGGGCAATTGGCTCCTTGGGAACAAGTGGTCATCTCATAAAAACATAAGGTACCATGACAAGGTGGCTACAAAACAAAAGGAGCATGACTAATTCCCCTCCCCATTTTCCCAAGAAACACTTACTAACATTCCCCCCAAAGGGAAATGAGATCTACTCATTACCTTTAGTCCACTTCATTCCATGGCAAAAACTAAGTGAAAAGGTGTTTTACCTAGGCAAAACAAGCCACATTTCTTGTGTAAAAAGTCTTTATTCCTTGTTGCCAGAGCTTCCTAAACCTCACCATATGTCATCCTTTCCTTTCCCCTTGGCCTAAGTTTTCACTCTATGAAACTTAGCCTAAACCACACAAACCCATCTCCCATAATCATATTAACCTACTAACCTTACTATATAGCTCCTATGTACATTCCCCCCTTTTACTATGTATAAAAACACCAAAAACCCTAAAAAAATAAATACCCCGCCCCTTGGCTAACTATAGCCATATTTTAAATTTTCCTTAAGGAGTTATTGGTCCAACGGGGGCCAATAACGCCAAAAACCTACTTTTCCAAAGTCTGCAAATACACAGAAAAACATTACAAATAGGAAACATTAACGTGGGTCCACCACTATTAACTGATCTCCACCTTCATCGGCCGCCAACCGTCTGATCGTGACTCCTAGATCCGACGGTAGTTGGTGATTTTGGAAGACCCAACCTGCTGAACAATAGCGTCCGGGGGATGGGTGGTATTTCCGCCATACCAAGGACGCGTGTCAGGCGCCCGGTGTGTTCGGAGCCCCCTCCCCCGAAACCGCTTTCCCCAAAAAGAGGTGCGATAATATCACTTACCACCTACCCCCTCCCTGCTGACATCATGCCCACATCACCTGATGACGTCACCTACCATGTCACCTGCCAAGTCATATACTACGTCACCTGCCAGGTCAGCATCCGTACCCCGCTAAATGACAAAAATGATGTCATGCTGACGTCATCCCAAAAAAGCGCCCCTAACCCGCCAAAGTCAAATTTTTCGGGTAAAAAGGGTAAAAGTGTTTGTTTTTACCCATTCTTTGTTTATTTCTTGTACACACCTGTACATGCAAACTACATGCAAAACGCCATTTTCGACCGTTCAAGTTCGCCAACCAGCAAGTATATTGCACAGCTCGGCCCCTCGACCCACCTGGTCGCCTGCAAGTCGCCCATTTCACCAAGAAAACAGGGATTTACCAGCAATTCGCTCCCGACCTTGTTTTCCATTAGTTTCTCTGTAAAATTAGCGCCAACACCCATAATTTAAAGGAAAAAACATTGTGTAGCTGCCCAAAAATCCCCCATAAGCCTCTGAGCTGCCAAAATCACTATAAATCCACACAGTCGTCTAAAATTGAGCTCGTTCGGCCCTATAAACTCTCCAAAGAACCTCCAAGGCTGTCTTTGCCCACAATTGAAGCCCATTGTGCCAAAAAAGCCCATAGTTCCTGCTTCTCCAGCTGACATCAATCCACATAACTGAATTCAGGCCAACAAACTAATTCTAACGGTGAAAATCCCGGAAAAAACCTCAAAGCCATCGTCCTGCCCATTTTTACCTGCACAAAGCCAAAAGTTCCAATTCTAAAAGCAATAGAGCTAAGCCATGGAAGGTCCAGTGGCCTTAAACATCACCGCCTTCAATGCACCCCACAAAGAGTTAGAACATTTGCCCTTGGCTGATAGAGATTACCTAATCCAGACCTGGTAGGCTTCCAAAACCATCTTCAAGCAGTCTGTGAGCTCATAAATAGTTATTTAAATCAAGATGATGTCTGTGGCATTTGGGAATCAAACCTTCCCAGATACTACCTCTCCTCTGTGAATATATTCCCTGAGATCATCCACCTCTGTTGTGAGAAATATGAGCAAACAAACAGAGCAGTTAAAAGTCCATCTAGGACTACTCTTTTCTGTATCACTCCTGACTCTATCAATCAGATGCTGAACTTCAAACCAACCCACCTCCATTTTCCTCTTACCATGAAGTACTTACTGGATGAAGGTCCCAAACTCTCTATCTCAGAGATAGCTAGAATTGCCAAAGTGTTCATGAGAGCAGATAGCTAGCCCAAGGAGCCACCTCCTTTTCACTATGCCTGCTTCATTGAAATGGGTAGATTAGTGGTTGATATCATATCTTTTGTGTTGGCGTTTAAGACAAGTGAGCACATTGATGAAACCATATTGGTTATGATGTCTATTTTTACCCCAGGGCAGCCCCCTGCTATCAAGTACAATTATGCCAAGTTTATTGCCAATAAGATGCATGACCAATTGTTGAGGCTAGATAGGGAGGGAATCTTCAAATATTCTTCCTATATCTATCATCTATTTTTATATTTCCAGCCATATATCTTCCAATTCCTCATTAGAAAATTGGACCATAAAGGAGAAAGGAGGTCTGTTATTTTTTGGACCCTAATCTTTCATGATGTTCGTAGCTCTCCCTACTCTTATTGTGAGTTTGTTGATCTATTTGTATACCCAGTCTCTTCCCTCTTGATGAGGACTCCTCCTCCCAGACTGACACATGATATGCAAAAAATACTACAGCTCTCCAAGAACTATAAAATAGGTGACTGGTACTTCTACTAGAATCACACTATTCTGAGGATATATGGGTGTGAGATATGCCCCTACAAGCTGCCCAGATATGTGCCAATGAGACTGTTTGCCTTGGAATATTTCAGGCAATTCATCAACTCATATCCGAGTCACTTCCATAGCACAAAGAAAAAGGCCCGATTGAAACTCAGAGACCAATTAGGCCCCTTTGTTATGAACAAGAAAGAGGGATGGAAGGATGCTGATGAAATATTGGGTCAAACATACAGACTCAAGAGAAGCTTTTGGTGGGTACCCTATGACCCATGTGGATTTATCAATGCAAGAAGGGTAAAATATAGGCTAGCACCCTATGAACATTGTAGCATCCCTGACATAGAAAAGTATGCCAACCAAGATGAGTGGTTGGAGGGCACATTAGTTGAAGATTTAACTGAGGAAGAAAAAATGGAACAAACCATGAAAGACTTGGAAAAAACTCTTGACTTGGAATCTTTTGGGTAGGTGTATTTCAAAAAGCCACAGAAAACTGGGGAGAGCTCATCAACTGCCACAACTGCATAACAGGTTGCCCAGGAAAGGACTACACCAACAACAGGGACAGCAAATGGCAAGGAGTTGGTAGTGGCAGAACAAGAAATCATCGAAGAACAACCTACTACCTCTAAGGAACACAGTCAAGGGCAAGCCCCTTCACTACAAACACAATCACCAAAGGTACCAGCACTACAGACTCCTCTTCCTGAGGAGAGAAGTAAGAAAAGGGACTGAGAAGAGACCACACCTGCAAGTGGGTCAACAGTTCAGCAAGAGCCCAAGAGGCAAAGGGTAGATCCTCCTGAAGAGGACACTGTGGAAGACATTACTGAAAGCCCAAGAGGAGGGAGGGCCATTAGTCAACAGACTTCTGCTAGCTCTCACAGACAAGAAGGAGGGAGACAGCATGGAATGGAAGTCTCCTCCTCAAGGTCACAAGCAAAGAAACAATCAGACATCAAGTAGTCATTCATAGAGATTAAAGCTCAAAATGAGTCATTAAGGATTCAGTTGTATGACCAGTTCCTTAAGATGACACCCTCCAAACAACATAGACTAATGGCAGCCTATGACATCAAGGAGAAGAAAATAATTTTAAGTCATTTCAAGCCTAGCGTTCAATAGCCACAGTCTACAGCTCACTACATAAGGACCAATTTAGAGGTCCTTGCGAAGGATATCCACCCAATGGATCAAATCGAACTGCACAAACAAACAGGTGAAATGGTCTATTCCACACTGGCAAACAAGGCAATGTTGGCCCACCAATTAAAAGAGTCATTGAATAATACATCTGCTCAATTGGATTTAGAGAAGATCTCTTCTCTAGCCAAAGACAACCGAATAAAGACTCTGGAGGAAATAATTGTTGAGTTGGGACATGATCCCAAGGATGCCAAGGGCATCAAAGCATTGATCAAAAAGAAGGAGGAAGATATTGCTGCCCTTAGAAAGCAATTGAATTTGCCTGTCACCATGCATCCCCAAACAACAGA
>APFE031010737.1:21877-60650 GCA_000404065.3 Pinus taeda
CTATGACAAATCAAAAATAACAGTGGCAGAAAAGACCAGAGAGGTGAAGGCCCTGGAGAGCAAGGTGAAAACACTGGAAAAAGATCTCACCTAGCATAAGCCTCTGGCAGATATTAAAATGATTTTGTGGACTAAGATTGGCCAGTCCATTACTCACCAATGGAGATCAATTCAGACAATGTATGAATAAATGGAGTTAATAGACAAGGCACAAGAACAAATACAAAGGGCCTGGGCATCATTAGGAAATATGGCTGATCAGGCCAATGCACTCATCCATTTTTTGAACACCAATACTAAGGAGCAATTAGGAGCTTTAGAGATCAATGATATGACAGGCACCATTTTGACAATAAAGAAGGTGCTAACAATGAGAACTCTTATACAGACTCTGGAAAGAAGGTGTCAAGAGATGCAGATGGATATTAATACCTTCACAGAGAAATTGACAAATTTGCAGCAAAGGGGTCTACCCAGTTTAGTAACAAGCAATCAAAAACTATTATCACATCAGCAGTATGCTCATCGGATGAACATGTATGTGACAAATCAGACCATTTCATCATCCAGCAGCTCAGAAAACACAGGACCTCCTTCTGGACAGAGCTTGTATGACAAACTGGAGAATTTGTTTTTCATAGAACATGAAATAAATCATTTGTTTGAAGTCAAGCCCAATTTTTACAAGTATACTGAGGCTGATGAGATACTAGTAAAGATACAAAGACATCAATTGCCCACAGAACACTGGTGGAAAAGTATGCTGGAAGTTTTGCCTAAGTAAATTCAGATCCTTTTTGCCTATGTACACCTGGTCAAAAAACAAGACATGTGGAAAATATAAAGGAAGGAGCTCAAGCCAGGATCAGGACACATTAAAGATGAATCTAGAGTAGGTAACAGATCAGGACAACAATGCAGGAAAGCAAAACAAGGACATAACTGCTAGCCGAATTCCTGGGTGAAAAGTCTAAAATATCTTATCAGTAAAGCAACCAGCACAACCACAATAACTCCTGCCTTCATTTCTGCATTTATTTCTCTGACAAAGTAGCTAAAGGAAGTTATTGCTCCTTATCTTATCCTCAAGATATTTTGTAAACTCTCTTTTGTATAAATACCGCCCAAAGAATGTATTCGGGGTTGGTGATTCTCCCATTTGAACTACGTTGTAACTCAGATATTCATTAATACAAGGGGCATTGAAATGCATTGCTGTTGGACCTTCTGAATGTGCATGTGATGACTCTGGACTCTGCTACAGAATTGTTGTGTCTTTCTTTGGCTCAATAAGTTACTCTAACTGTTTTTTTTGTGTTTATTATGTTTACAAATCTCATATATGTTTCATAATATTAACAACAGGGAAAAAGAATAGCCCAGAACTTGTTTAAATACACTTTGTGTTCAATTCCTGCTGTTATCTATGTTTTCTTCACAATTAGCATGAATAAAAATTCTTAAATTCTTCTGTTTCTGTTAATTCCTTCATTCTGAACATTGTCAAGGAATTCTTCACTGCTCCTTGAAAATATTCAATCACCTTCCCTTTGCCACTAGGATAAAGGATTCTTGACTACCCTTTACCCCCTGGCCTACATCCCATCAATTACTGGTTTTAAATATTGTTCCAAACTAATTATCCGGCTCTGTAGTATTGCCTATCATCACATAAACACACTCAGGAATCCACTTTCATAGACTCCATTTCCTAGTGGAATTAACCCTATCAGACCTACATCCTACCTCTGTTTGAAATCACCATCCAAACCCATTTAAAACAAACTTCTGTGCGTCATAACTAGCATAAAACTTCAAATAAATAAAATTAAAACATATAGAGAGAGCCCTCTCTAGATGCAGTTTGGCTAGAAATTGCATCTAAAAGATTGGTTAGTGGTTACCTCAGCCGTATTCCCTTTTCTCAACAAGTTTTGGGGAACAACCTGAGCGATAACACTCACCACCAACAATCTACAATTTTCCCTTGTAGCAAAGTTTGACCCATATGGCCCAAGTGTTATAAACTTGGTATCTGATACAATCCATGATGCCCCCAACCACCTACTAGGGCATATTAATGTAACTATTACCCCTGTAATATTTTTTATTTCATTCCCTATATGTATGATATGCATAACTAAATATGTTGTATAATGCAATGATCTCATGCACATAAATTATAATCGCGTAATTATATCATTAATTTGCTAAGCACATGCGATAGAAAAAAATCATAATTTTTTATAATGGAATTCAAATGAATATTAAAATTAACAATTATTTGGTAAAAGTTACTGACTAGTTGTAGACATCAAATGTCCCCCCCATTTGTAGACCACATTTCTTATTTTCTTTAAGCAATGGGTCACCCTTGAGCTAGGGTTTTGACTACATAGGGAACCAAGCCAGCTACATACCAATACCATACATAATCAGGTCAAGGTACCAGACCCAAAAATCTCTAATCAACAAGAACACATACCATGTTAGCCTCATAACCAATGAAGTTCACCCACTTCTTTGCCTCTGTAATCCCTTGGGTTGTGCCATTACTTCCAAGGTGTCTAACTTAGCCAACCAAGGATGTTCCAAAGCCCTCAAGTTTCTAGGATTTGTTACTGCCTCATAGGTTTCTAAGTACCTCTCTAACCTCACATCATAGAATTTGTTCCACATATGATAATGTCTTCCCCTATTTCCCATCCAAGGTGTCCAAACCATTTCCTCACTCGGATCATGTAGAATGTGTGTTCCATGACACTAATACCCTCACTTTTATCTGCATCTCACTCTCTTGACACATGGAACCTTTTAAAATCACTTGATGGAATTAAGTTAACAAAATGTGAAATTTTAATAGTTATTAAACCATACAACCTCCCCTTTTTAACAGTCACTCAATATTATCCCCCCATACTCCTTTTGTCTAACTCGATTTGCTGTAGTAATACATTTTATTAATGTGCATGTAATTTCATATTTAAAAAAATAGGTTCTGACCTCAAAATATATAAACACATATGCACATGGACACACTAGCCCCAAACATAATCCTCGGTTCACCAACCTAATTAATATGTACCAGCTCACCACCATAGGTTTCATATGTACATGTTTATTTACAATTTAGGGGTGGATTCTGGGTATTACATACATGATCTCTATATATACCTATACACACTTTGCACATGTGGTCGCTTTACCACTAAGTATTACATATACATTTACACATTACATGTAAATTTAACCCATATTTTCTGCCCCTTGGGGTCATACCATATACATTTAATTTAATATATTCCCCTCCAGGGGATCACAACATAGTACTCTCCTTCAAAAATATTTGTCCTCAAAGCTTTGCAGTTAAGGGTGTTACATTTGAAGAAACCAAATAATAGGATTTCCTTATATAACTACATTCTTCTTGTTATTGATGATGGTCCATTTACCCAAACTCAATCCTATTGAATCTTAATCCTTGATGGTTGGTTGTTGTATAATTTTGTTTCCTTTGATTCCATCACTACTACATATTGAGTCAGTTTTCAACGGCGCTTTGTCTCTCTTGCGACGATCATTCGTAGCTACAAAAACAAAAAATTATTTTGCAAAATGTAGAACATTTTGTAGTTGTATTTTCGATGTATCCTTGATCATCTCAAGTTCAACGAAAATTGTCATTGAAATTAGTCGCTTCGAAATTTCTACGATAATCGTCATCGCATCTCATTTGAAGACAACTTGTTTTGTGCTGTCAAAATTGTCATATTAAGGCGTGGAAATTGCAATGTTTAGGTGTTGAAATTGTAATGTTTGTGTATGGAAATTGTGATCTTGAGGCATCAAAATTGCGACATTTATGCGTTGGAATTGCAACATTTTGGTATCAAAATTTCGACGTCAGAAGGTTTGTGGGAATTCCAACGAACCTACATCGTTGGAAAAATAAATAAAAGGCTATAAGGATGGTTTAGGTCCATCCTTCTTTCCTCCATCAATACCTAAAATCTTCCTAGGTTTGACTAATTTTAGCTTTTACAACCTTACATATAACAAGTATATTGATTGGTAATGGCTTCATGATATAAAATCCCTAGATTTGTATATATTTTCCATATGATTACTTCTCTCATTGGTAACCAATGCTTCTTGTAAGATAAATTGAAGCACTTGTTATTTCATCCATTTTGTGAAAATAAACCAATTAATATTGGAAAGGGAGAAGACTAAACAAGTATTGAAGAACATGAAATTGCATTAAAAGTAGGTTTTTTAGACACCAAAAAAAATCCCTTTATAGTGAACATCCAAAGGTGAAGCTTCTGGTAGATTCAAACATGCTAATCTAAACACTGATGTTGACCATGCAATATTTAAACAATTATGATGACCATGAAATATTTAAACAATGATGATGATGATGATGATGAAGATAAGACTTTAAACCTTAACTAAGTATTATGTTGTATTTTCATTTTTGCTTGGTAGCTTTATCGATAATTAGTTGCTACTAAGTTGGGATCATTGGACAATTTTTTAATATAAATACTTTAAAGCTTTGATCATTAAATATTTTGACCTTTGAAATCTTTGTCTACATGTCTAAAATCTACTATGATGAAGGATGGTGAGATAGTTCCAAGACTATACCCATTGGGGAACAAATGTACATTAATGGAAAGGATTCTACCCACAATGGATGTCACAAAGGCATTATATTTTGAAGTAAAATTGTTACAATTCTAACATATGCAACAAATTCTTAAAAAAATATCAAACACATCCAAAAATGGTCACATGATGTTTTGCAAGTTAATAATTAAAGACAAAACAATAAAAAAAGGACCAGATGATATTAAAAGATAATGTGCACATTGCAAGGTTAGGTTGTCAATTAAGCAACAAAATAAAATGAGTACTAATCATATCATAATGATGGTTTATGACATGAGAAAGGCAATGAAATTTTATTTTTTGGGGCATTAAATACAACAAGGATGGGTTTACTTCCTAGAAGGAATTGTGCTCTAGATGGTGAAAATGTTGTAAAAATAGAATCAACCAAAGATGAATGGATAGAAATTAGAATAGAATATATCTAGAATGTGGAAAGTTGTAAGAGTTTTTAGTATTATAATATTAATTTAATTATGTAATAGGATGTATATCCTGATAAAGACCTTGAGTGATCCTCATGTAGCACGTCTACAATTTTGCGTATTTTTTAAAATTGTTTATCTATAAGTGAACTTGTCCTTAAAAAGGTTCATCTCTTGTAGAGTTTGATATCTAATTTAGTTTTCCAATCATCTAGATGGGACTAGTGATGTGTAACTACCTTAGAGATCCTTTGCACAGTGTCATTCCTCTAATAATTTCCTACACTTGTAAAGGCACTTCATTGTTTCCATTATAGAAGGTGTTTGTGTCCAAGTATGAATCATGCATTTCACCCAATCCACATTTAATTGTCAACCTGGGGTTCTACCAATTTTTCAGCGCTATCATGCACTGTATGTGTAGGCCACAATTTCCCTACAGTAATAGCAAGCAATATTGTAACAACAAATAAGAGTAAGATCAAGTAATAAATGTAACAACAATAAGAGTAACATCAATTAGGACTCACATTAGCACACAGATAAACATTCACAACAATAATAAACTTATGAAAATAAACCTAACACACATCTAATCCAGTAGCACCTGGTTAGGAGAGTAGGCCCAAATCCCTGACCAAATTTGTGGCTAGATCAACGAAACATGATATGCTCAGAAGATCAAAATGTCGTTAGTTAAAGAAATATTACAAGTATGTTGTTAAAAACTCAAAGTTAGGGTATTTCTCTTGTAACCTTAACAATGATAAGTTTCACAGCTCACAACTCCACTTTATACAATTTGTCAATAATACGACTCCTAGAATTACGACATTGTCTACCTTTAATTACATGGTGGTTTTTAGAAAGAAACAAAATGTAAAAGACAACAGTGTGTCAATCGAAAGATTGATTCACTATTGCAGCCAATATCCAAGGATAGTGTTGCTAGCTTTGATGGTATCATCCAGTGAATCACAGTTCTGGTAATTTTCCCTTCAAATTTACAGAAATAACTCAATTAGAAAGCCATTTAGGTAATAGTCCCCTACGACTATGCTTCATTGACCAATAATTCATAAAGACATGACAAGGGTTATACCTGTGCATTTTAAGATATCGATTAACCATTATTGGTGTGAAATGGATAAAAAGAACAGGGTAGAAGGGTGAGTAAAAGTATGCAAATATAGCCACCAACATCTCCCCCCAACTATGCTTACTGCATGTCCTCATGTAGTTCATCGCCTACGCAAGTTTGGTTTAGAGTTGCGATGATCAGCGTGAAGCTATGCATGATCATATTTTGAAGACATCTATGTTCCTAGATGCTTATACCCATATGTTTGGATGACTTCCTTCCACCAATCCTCACCTACCTCGTAAGATGGAGTGTACTAATCGACTAACATCTAGATAATGGGAAATTGAAACCTCAAACCCATCCATTAGACCCCATGAATCTTCATGCATGCAATATATCGAGGTACCCTATTTATAGCCCGAGAAAAATTGGCAGTCCCAGAAGGCTCACATATCATGACAACTGATGACGAGGGCATCCACCATTTTTGGAAGCTGTCTCGGGCCTCCTCTTGACAAGTAACGATTTGTTTTCTGCATATATCAACAAACCATTTCTGATTTTCCAACATCTATTCTTTTCATCCCTCAATCCCTAAGAGGGTTTCGTGTCCGTTATAAACATTCACAAATTGACAATTCTCCATCTCAGTGACAAGTGGCCTATTTACTTGATTTTCTTCGAATGTGGCAAAGGCCTTCTTCCATTTAACCTAATTGATTGTGTAGGAGGTAAAGGCTCTCAATTGAATGTCTCCTACATATGGCACTGGGTTAAATGATTGATAATTGCCTAGAAAGTAGTCATGCATGTACAACTCGCACATCAAATGTTGATCCAAGATATTATGTCATCTCAAAATGCGCAGAAATTGCATTGAATCTTCCATTTCATGATTGAGCTCATCGCAGACACTTTCTAAAAAAAATAATAGATATTGTTCATTGAGGAACATGGCATAGCTATAAGCAGGGGGTGGAAATCAATTTCCTGTTGTGCCAAAGAAAACATGTCTTCTTTATCGGCCTTTAATAGCTTCACCTATTCTTCTAGTCCCTCAATTCGCTTCTATTGTATCTCCTTCTTCCGCTTTTCCTTCTCTATCTGTTCTATGTAGCCGGAGACCATTTTCATAACTTTCTTGTGAATTTTCCTTATCCCTTCCTAATGTGCTTCTAAAGGAATGGTCCCTTGTTAAAAGTGAGCTGTTGTAGCTTGCCACTTTTGAATTTCTGCAGACATGACAAACTCCCTCGCCTCGATGATATGCAAGAATGACTATGTCTATTTAGCCGCTGAAGTTGTTGGCCTATCTTTGGTCTGTGCTACCACTGAAATAGTTTCAGGCCGGGGCTTTGCAGTGTTTTTCTTGTGCTTCCTCACTCTCCTTCTCACACATTGCTCGATGAACTCTTATTTCACAGCAACTTCTTCCATAGGTCTCACAGCCATTCGAGGGCCTGGTGGGTTGACATTGACAAAGTCGTCAACTGGTTCTTGTTTTACTCTGATTTATTCTATTTGTTCCTCGACTCAGGTAACAACCCCGCCATCTCCTTCCTCAGGTCTCAGGACCTCTACATATTCCCTCTGCGACTCTGGATTCACTATAGGGTCTTATGGGGTAGTGTCTTTGACAAATTTTTGTAGTTGCTCTACTGCCCGATCGTCCTCTTCCATTGATACAGGAATGGTTCCTAGCCCTTGCGAGTGAGTTTTGTCAACAACATCCTCTTCAATTTGCTTGGTTATGGTTTCTAACCCTTGCGGATTAGTCTTATCAGCAACATCCTCCTCCATCTTCTCAGGAATGGTTTCTAATCCTTGTGAATTAATTTGATCAGCAACGCCCTCTTCGATCTGCTTAGGAATGGTCTCTGTAGAAGTAGTACCAGCCGTAACTTCTTCATTTTTTCCTTCAGTTGACGCTGGTTCTTATGTGGCAGTGTTGATGAACAACCCTTCAATTTTCTCAATACTTTCACCAATTGACACTAGTTTTTGAATAACAGTGTCGATAATGGTGCCCTTAGTTGTTCCAACAAATTTTAGGATCGGATGTGTTACACAGTATTTTGTCACGCCTCCTACACTTCCTTGTGATATACCCTGAAGTGCCCAAAACATGATCATTATATAGCATACTCATCAATGTATACAACTCAGATCCCTCCTTTAACTTTTCTTGGAAAATCCCTGGAGATTTCCCTGAAGAAATGGCTCTTGAAACCCTAAAATGCGAGTCGTCGCCCTTACGAAGCTCAAAACCGCAATGATCGCTTATTGCACCTTGTTAAGATGGCGATGGGATCACTATTTTCTCTCTCATACTCACGATGGTATCAAAAAGGAAGTTTTCCCAAAGAGGATGAGAAGCTTCGTGATCTAGAATCTTCCAGAGTGATGAGTTGGAGGTGGTTTCGCATAGATGAGGTCGAATCCTCCTAATTTGACCTCTTGGTATCCCTATGAGCTACCTCCTTAAGGTGTGGGCCTAAGTTCCCCCTCTACCGTTCCCAAATGTTTGATCTATGTCCATTTGCACCCCTATGCTGATCTTGTGCATAGAGGTTATTCATTAGACTTGGATAAGGAGTGTTGGAGACTTTCTTGGCTTGGACTTGGATTACCACTCAAGGAGAGCCTTTCAACATCAAGGCTATCGTTATAAGCTTCCCCTTTTTTCTTTAAATAATAATAAAAATGTTGGTTCATCTTCCCAAAATATATATATTCTTGTATGTATTGGGTTGGCATTCCTTGATCAACTAAATAGGTTATTATTGGATTTGCTATTGGTTTTGGTATGCTTTGCTATCTCTTGGTCACTTGTGCAGGTACATAAGAGCTGGAAGAAGAATGAATAAGTCTGTGACACAAGCGGTTCGAGGATCACAACAAAGGAAATTGAATTAGCATCAGAGCAAGGTAGGCATTCTCTCTTGTTCTATTTTTCAATTATAATCTAGGAAGATGTCTAGTTTATTGTCCCTTCAGTTGCTAGACCCACTCATTAGGCTAGAGGGATTGTCTCTATCCATAGAGAGGATTAACCTTGTCAACAAAGTGGAAACTCCACTGGGAGGCCTATGACCCTTTCCTCCCTTTCCTTCACCCTGTATTTTGACGAGTTTGATCAAACCATTGATTTTTAGACTTCATTGCTTGTTTATAGTCAGTGTCATTGTTTGGTAGATGCCTGAAGATTGTTAACTTGAGCTGTTTTTGAAAATTTTGGATTTCTTTTCCCTTTTCCTCGACCATTATGGATTTGAGTCTGACAGTCGTGATGATATCGTGGGTTTTTTAGTTACAATAGCGATGATCACTACTTAACTCCCGACAGGTGCGATGATTGCAGAAAATTAAGAAATTTATGGTTTTCTCTTTGATTTTTAGTTCTAGTTGTTTTCCCCCTGTGCTTTACCAATTTGTCTTTCATTGACTCTCGCATTGTCTGATTGCAATTTTCCTTTAACTTGGCTTGAGTGTCCTTGAAGTTTGATTATCCTTTTAGGATTATAGGTCTTCTAGGTCAACCTTTGTACACTCGTTGGTCTTCCCATCAGAGATTAGAGATCGATTTCTAGTGTTAAAGACTCTTTGTGTGTTTAGATGTACTTGGTAGATTACCTTTTTGTTCTTGTGACTTAATTTATTTTCATTAGTGGATATAGTGAAATTTACTTAAGCTTCATTTGATGAATGATATATTACAAATCAATTCTCTCATTGGAATCAAAAGAAAGTGTTTTCTTTGAAGTTTTCTATGTTTCAAACTGAAAGTAAAAGTGGTGTTCTTTTCCTAGTTTTCAGAATATTTTGTGTTGCTTTCGAATCATTGATGTGAAAGAGATTTTCATACTTCTTGGTTTTCTCGCATTCTCTTTTCCTTTGCACTAGATTACATTAGTTGCATTTTTGAAGAAGAGGAAAATCATCATTACATATGAAGGAAATTTTTCTTTAATATTTGTTTTGGCATTGTATTTGCTTATCATATGAAAGATTAGATTTCATATTTCACATTTAGCATTTGATGACTTTCATGGATGCATTTTTGCATTTGGTTTGATGCATGATTCGAGTGATCTTCTTCCCTACATTAATAGCTTTCATCAAATTGAAAGATTTCATTTCATCATCTAGTTTGAATTTTAGGACGAGGAAACATCTTTAAGGCCTTGAAATTGAGACATAATTACAAGATCAACTTTAAAATCTATCAATTAACCCTAGGAGCATTTGAAACATTAGCAATCATATCTAGTGGTCTAGGTTAGAGACATGTTCTGACGTCTTTAAAACTTAGCAGTTGTTGTTTGCTTTGTCATTAGACAATGCTAGCATGGACTTGTGCTCCCCATACCATCGTGTATATAAAGGGAGACCCCCCTAGGTTGAAATCCTTTATCTGTAGGGAGTCGATTCTGCCGCCCTGTAAATGTGATACACCAAACAAAGAATTCATGGAGATTTCCTACACATATGTCAAGTCCTTGGTCAAATTATTGGCTAAGCTGTATATTGCAGTTCACGATTACTGGTGACCACTAGTATTGCAGCAATAATGCTGCAACTCCTGGGGCTTCCTTCTTTACTTTTATCAACCCGATAGTTGGTAACAAACTTGGAAGCGACAGTGTTGTATGCACAAGTACTAGCTCTTACTACAAGCTGTCACCTGGTCAGCTGGTGCAAGATCACTAATGAGCTCAAGCCAACTTCTATGAGTTCTCAGAAGAAGCTTTTAACTGTGATGAAAGAAAGCTAATGCTACAGAGGCTATTCTATCTGTAGAAAGAGAAGGAAAACTAAAATGTAGCGCAAACCCTAACAAACCCGAGAAAACCCTAATTTACCTATTAGCCCTACTTTTGCAAGAAAAGAGATGGAAACTGATGAAATGAATGTTATTAACTATTGAAAAAGTAAATTTCGTTTTTTCAAGCTACTTCTGAAAAGAAATGAGGAGAAAACATATTTTTGTGCTTTTGAGTGTTTTTATGTGAAATTGTTATGCTTGTGATTTATCTGGTTGTGATTGTGCAGAGGTTTGGTGGCAAAGGAAGGTGGAGATGGTTGTTGCAAAGGTGGAGGAAGGTGTGGAGAGGTTCTACAAACCCCATAGTGCCCTTCTGAATAATTTCATAGTGATCAGACTTCGAAAAATCACTCACAGAAAATTATACAGGAGGCTGCAGGGGATCTACAGGAGGATCTACAGGAGGAGGCCGAGAGCTATTTTTGGAATATTCAAGGTGGAAAAATGATGGGAAAGGGGAACTGAAGGCTAGATGAAGGTGTTGAGGTGTCTAGAACTTGTCAATGAAGATCAATAATGAACGTGATGGCTGGATTTGTTCAAATGGCATGGAAGAAGCTTATGGAAAAAAACACAGAAATTAGGGTAGATTGGCGAAATGTTGTGAATGAGTTGGGAAATCTACGAGAAATGGGTTGGTGTTGGCTATTCTATGGAGTATGGTGAGCTGAGATTCCCTACAAGAGATCTGCACATTTACTTATCAAAACTGACCGAAGAAAGAACTAACTATACCATGAAAACAAAACTTTGTCTAGCTTGACCTAATTTCTAACCTACAAACAAAAAATGTTGAACAGTAACCAATGGACAGAAAGGCATGTAGAGAGACCTATGGGAAAAGAACAAGAAATTATCTAAGAAACTGAATCTGAACCAATATCAACTTTTCCAAATCAAGTTATCACACTAGCAGTTGCATGGAAGAGCAAAAACTGTGTTTTTGGTTGCAGCAGCAGTGCCTTGACCTCAAATCATAGCCTGAGGAAGGTAGAAAGGAGATCAGGGCCTATTTTTGGTATTTTTGAATCTTATTTGGTCACTGCAATAACATACTTAAGCAACTAAAACAAAAACAACTATACTAACCATAAAAAGCATCCTAATCTAACAAAGTAAAATGAATCTATGCAATAGAAATTAACTCATGAATTGAAGCAAAAACATATAAGTACATAGTAGGAGGTGTTGGGCAGCTTGGGTTGGGCCCTAACCCAAGAGATTTAGCCCTCTGAAAGAAATTAGTGTTGGCTCAAAAAATGTTTCATCTTCATCATCAAAAATAACAGTTACATTACATAAACGGTTCTCAAAAGGAACTCGAAAATGAACTAAACAAAATGCTACACAAAAGTGGGAAAATATACTAATAAATGGCTAACCTACTGAGGCTCTAAGCCCCCCACATTATACAAATGGAATCCTTTAACAACCCTCCTAAAATCAAGGAGCTCAGCTTCTCAAAACTACAGATAAACAACAATCCTTCTTTACTTGCTCGGCTGCCCCTTGGATGCACTAATGTGGCTACTTTTGCTCCGAGTTTTTGATGGAAAATTCGAGGTAAGGGTTCATAAATGAAGGGGCTACCAAATGCACATAAATCCTTTGATTTTGTCTCAAAATTGACCAAAAATCTGCATAAAGCACACATTAGACTTCATGGCATAATGATTAACCCAATTCACTCTATTAGCATAAATATAGTAAAAAACATGCAATAAACTAATGAGAATGGTGGATTAAGTTGAATTAAGAGGAAAAATGAGCCCATATAATTACCCATTTATGGACTCATCATTACCCCCTACTGAAGGTGTTGATCATCCTTTGAGCAACTAATCCATCTCCTCATCCTTGATTGCCTTGATGGCCTCCCTAAGATTCCATGCCTCAGATATGTGATCCTCTTCCCTATCATGGAATCCAGCTTTGTCATCTACCTCTTCCCACCACTGTCTTTCGTCTTCTTCCCTTGTGCCTTCCAGTAATCCTAGCAGATGTCGAGGACTCAGCTTCAGACCAATCCAATGGACCTTCAGACTTTACATAGAGTGCTTATACAAGGGCAATCTCCTTAGTGCTTCTCTCATTTTGTTTGGGGAGTGGTACTCTTTGATCTTTAGGCTGTGGGGTAGTGTGTTCCACCTTCTCATGCAAGCATGGATGCAATCTTCCCCAAACAATCTTTCCATGTCTTCAAAATTTGCAATAACCTGAGCTTGCTCCTTGATGTACTTAGGCCACTTTCAGGATTAGCTGCAAGTTGTTGGTGTCTACTAGTGAGGGCCATAGGGTCTAATGGTTCTGCTCTAATCACCAGAGGTTCAGTTTGTTCTTTTGCCATAAACTTATGGATTTCTTCTACTCTTTTGTCCTCATGACTCATCCAGGATGCCATAGCCATCAACTACAAGTCACCTAACCTCACATTGAGGTCCCATAGGTCCATATCAATAAGGGAAATGTTATGTAGATAAAACTCTGCCAACTTCGCCTTGTCCTCTGCTGAACTGTGTTCACACAAATCTATGAACTGTCCATAATCCTGGAAAGGTATGGTGCCCCTCTGGGCTAGGGTATTGATCTAGAATTATAGCCACTGATCTTTGAGGTATATTGCATATGATTTGGCTTGCTGTCTGCACTGTAGTGCCTCTGCTTCTTCATCTGTTGTCTTTCCTGTCTCTGCTGGTTCTGTTTCTTCTGTCCCTGTTTTGGTTTGTTCCTCTTCTTTCTTAGTTTTTGCCTTCTTTGTGGTAGCCTTTTTTTGTACTGTCCTAGGCTTTCTCCTTTCTGTTATAGGCTTCTTTTTCTCTATCGTGGTCTTATCCTTCTCTGTTCTTGGTTCCTTCTTCTTTTCTATTTTAGACTTATCTTCCTTGGTGTCATGTTTCTCCTTCTCTGTTTGGGTTTCCTCTTTCTCTGTTTCAAGTTCTTTTCTTTCCATTTGGGTTTTCCTTTCTTGTTCTTGGATTTCCTTCCTAGCTTACCCCTTTTTGTTCTTCCTCCTCACTTTCAAATGGACTGAGGTCATAAGTGAGGGCTTTTATATCATCCTCTCTGGTCATATTTTTGAAAATCTCCTAGGCTATGGGGATTGTGAAAGTGTGGGGGGCATCTTCCACCAGCAATTTAATTAGCCCATGGTGAGCCAATTGGTCTGGAACTCCTGCCTTCAATTTGATGCTGGATTCTATTAGGGATTTGAGGAGGAAATAAGGGATACTGAGTTTTTGGGGTGCAAGATCCCGAAAACAAAGGGAAAAAACTGATGTTTTCTTTAAGAACCAGGTAGACTTTTTAATGAAATTTTCCTTCTTTACAGGTTTAATTTTCTACAGTTGCATTACTCCCTTGTATATGTGAGTATGAAGGTCGTGAATGAGACAACATATTAGAGCAGAGAGCAAATAAGACTGTGTGTTTTTTTTTTTAAGAAACAAGCAGAACTTCAATTTTAATTCTCCTTCCTTTTCAACTCAATACTTGCTGGAAATCACATCACCCTTTGTATATATGGATATGCAAAGTGGGTTTTCACCGAGCCTACCTTTTTTAGCCCGAATTTGAAAGAAAATCCCGATTTTTCTTCTGCAATGCTGCTCATTGGCCCTCCTATAGAAAGGCTCCTGTAGAACTCTGTTTCTGCTCCTATAGAATCTGATAATGCTCTTGTAGATCCCAATAAGTAGGCAAGTCCTAAAAATGACAGAATTCGACTATTTTGAGGCTCTGGAAGTGGTAGGTGGGTTGCTACAGTCAAGAGCACGTCAACACAAATGAGAACAAAGGTGGTGAAGGCAGTCGACTGCAGCACACTTAAGCTTACGGAAGAGTTTTGTGGTGATGAGGTGAGGTGGCAAGAAGGGTACGTTACCCTCATCCAGATCGTTGGTCCCCAATTTAGTGTCATTTTGAAACTTTTATGTCGCCTGCCGCAATCATTTCCATCATTCGTGTTGGATTCCGCCACTACCTGTTTTGAGATTTTTCAAGTTGACTGAACACATGTACTGAGTGCACCCACTAAGCACTATTTGAACTGGACGAGGGTGGCCAGTTAGCTGGCCACCAATATAGTTTAATTGCAACCATCTCATTTGTCCATGCAGTTTTTAGATCATACAGATGCAACAGAGGAATGGGTTTAGTCACTTACCTGAGATCTGAATGCGTTTGCTATGAGGTGCTATGGCTTCTTTGACTGTTGCATGCTTGTATTTCCCTTGCTGCATGCTCTTTACTTTCTGATGTGTGACTATTTTTCTTGTGCAGGTATCCTCTGGCTGGATCTAAGCTGCAGGATTTTGCTTCAACCTTCAGATTTGCACCCTTATGCTCCTGATGCTAGATTTTAATGGGACAGTTACTTGTTTTATCCATATCTCCCAAACGGTAGACTGGATTGACCTGAAATTTTTTGAGCATTTTTCCATCATCATTATGCACCTCCCATAGAAAACTTGTGGTCAATGGATGCACGGATTTCCAGAAAAATTGAAAATGGCTGAAGGTGATGGAGGCCGATTTCTTGGAAACCATGCACTGGAATTTGTTGAAAATGCTTGGGCATGTTACTATAACCCATATGCATCTCCCTGTGAAATAGGGTTTTAAATACATGCACAGATATGGATAAAATGCAAAAATGGATAAAGGTGATGGATGTTGATTTCTTGGAAATCGTGCACTGGAATTGGCTGAAATTGCTTGGGCATGTTGCCATCATCCCTATGCAACTCCCCATGAAATATTTTTTTAAATGGATGCACAGTTTTCAAGTTAGGGAAAAAACAAATTTATGCTCTATGTATTTTGGTATCAGAACATCCCGTAGTTTTTGGACAATAAGCAAAATGAGCTTGGGGTGTGATGCAAGCTTGGAGATGATTGGAAGAGAGGTTTGAAGATAGCAGGAGGATTTATAAACCATTTATGAAGCTTCCATGTTCCCCAAACTTCTAAATCCATTTCTAGCTCTCTGTAATTTCTACAGGAGTCTCCTATAGAAAACACAGTTTTCAGAAAAGAAGCATAGTGAGGTGGAAAGAATGTCAAGAATGATGGAGAAGGGTGAGGGAAGGTAGGATAGGTGTTGTTATTAGTTTCAGAGCTTTCTTGGCACTCGCTGCTACTTCCTGAAGTTCTCCTGCAAACCTGCAATACAACTAGAAATTCATTTTTTTCTTTTTCTTTTTCTCCTTTTTTTTTAAAAACAACTAGGGCGCCTCAAGGAGGTTTCCACCCTAACTGCCTACCCTGAGTGCCTCCAAGGGAGGTTTTCACCCAGGGATCTTATTCTCTTTTTCTTTTCTCTTCTTTCCAACCCATTGACCGCCTCATGGAGGTTTTCAATCAATAAGTCAATCTGAAGCACCTCCGAGGAGGTTTTCACCTTAGATTTTTATTTTTTCTCTTATTTTTCATTTTTTCTTTTTCCTTTTTTTCTCTACCCTACCCTACTTGAAAAACAAAATTATTTTCAATTATAAGAATACTTCCAATGGAGCCATGTGCACATCGAGATGATAGACAAAATGATTTGTAGGCTTGAAATACATGATTTGACAGGTATCCGGATTTCACAGACCAAATGATTTCACTTTGAAGGGATCAAGCATAGTTGAGTAAGAGAGTACTGTTGCAACTTAAGGACTATCTGGAACCATATTTGAATATAGTTGTGATGTCCTTGGTCCTTCTGCTATTCTAGATCATTCTTCATGTCTTCTTCTATCATGACCTTCACATCTTCTCTTTTTGCTGAATTTTCTTTTGAATACACGAAGGATTTGATGGTAACCATGAAGGAGCTCTCTCGATCTCTGATTCTAATGTCTTCTCTTCATCAAGTGCAGCCCATGGTTATTTGATCTTCTCTTTTGCATCTTCTTCTACTGGGTGTGGTCCTTCAATGACATCAATATAATCTTTTTTTTGCAATACTCTTCTTGAGCTATGGTGAATATCGTTGAGCTCAAGAGGAGTTGTTTGGAAGTGTTGTACCTCAGCATTGTAATTGGGTTGAGCTACTCCAATGTGCGGGTTTGGAAATGGTGGTTCCCCACTATATACTTGCTGCGGTTGTCTATTGTTCAGGTTCGGGTTCGGCTGGGCAGGCATTTGGGGTTGCCTTGGTGGAGCAGGAGGCAATGGTTGTGGTTGAACAGGTGGTGGAGGCAAAAGAGCGGGAGGAGAGTTGTATTGGGGCCTCCACCCCTGATGAGATGCATTCCGCTGAGGTTTCGGCTGAGCATAGGGGTGAAATGGATGAGCAACTAGTTGGGCATGACATGGAGATGTGGAAGACCAAAGAAGAGGCATGGACTAGGAAGGATGAGCAGGGGCACCCTAAGAAGGTATAGAAGTGACTTGGTTAGGGTTGTATTATGCTCGAGATGTCCCTTGCATCCCCTGCTGATATGATCTAGGTCCATGCAGCCTCCTTTGGTCTATGTAATAGGTCTGCTCAGTGACTTTTGCAGCCCCTTGGTATACAACTTTAAGTCTGGGCAAGGAAGGGCACTTGTCTGTAGAATGATTTTCTTCACAGATTGAACAAACCTCTGTAGATTTCAATGGGCATTCATTCCTAGGATGCCTCTTGGTGCACCTAGGACAAAAAATGGCCAAATCCCTCTCTGCTTCCTCTTGTTTTCTTTTGATATGCATGGCAAGAATCTGTCGCATCTCACTCTTGAATTCTTCTCGCATGTTTCCAATTTCACCTT
Source organism: Pinus taeda (assembly GCA_000404065.3). Taxonomy (NCBI): domain Eukaryota; kingdom Viridiplantae; phylum Streptophyta; class Pinopsida; order Pinales; family Pinaceae; genus Pinus; species Pinus taeda. Next base: position 39,623 of record APFE031010737.1, read on the forward strand.
TAATGGATGAGTTGGAAGAAAAGGCACCGCTCCCAACATTTTTGTTTTCATTCATTGGCTTTAGAGGAATGTCTTCTTCTTGTTCTTCCCCTATAGGTTCTTCAAATATGTCTGGCTGTTACCTAAGGGTGTTTCTTGATTGTAGCCACCGAAGAAGAGTGAAGGTTGGCTGTGTGAAGCAGTGGAGGTGTTGGGCAAACATTTTTCTGAATTATCTCTACTCCTACGAGGCATGAAAAGAAATATTTTCTTGGGTAATTTTTTTTTTCTTTTGCTTGTACCTGCAAAATTGAAATTAATTGAACAACAAATTGCAACTAATCTGAAATAAACTTGCTGAAATGAAATTGCAGAATTGAAATGAAAGCAAGGAAATGGTTAATCTACTTTGTTCGAATGGAAATTGCAGAATTGAAATGAAAGCAGGAAATGACTAATCTACTTTTGCTGAAATGGAAATTGCATAATTGAAATGAAAGCAGGAAATAAATAATCTACGTTGCTGAAATGGAAATTGAAGAATTGAAATGAAAGCAGGAAATGACTAATATACATTGCTGAAATGGAAATTGCAAAATTGAAATGAAAGCAATAAATGACTAATCTACTTTTTCATAATTGAAATTGCAGAATTGAAATGAAACAACTACTCTACTTTTGCTGAAATAAACTACTTAGCAAAATGTTGCAGTAGAAAATAGAAGAAAAATAGTAATCACAAAATAGTTTGACGCTTCCCCGGCAACGGCGCCAAAAAGAATGGTGAGCACTAGTATTGCAGCAATAATGCTACAACTCCTGGGGCTTCCTTTTCTGCTTTTATCAACCAGGTATTTTGTAACAAACTTGGAAGCGACGGTGTTGTATGCACAAGTACTAGCTCTTACTGCAACATGTCACTTGGTTAGCTGGCATAAGATCACTAATGAGCTCAAGCCAACTTCTATGAGTTCTCAGAAGAAGCTTTTAACTATGATGAAAGAAAGCTAACACTACAGAGGCTATTCTATTTGTAGAAAGAGAAGGAAAATTGAAATGTAACGCAAACCCTAGCAAACCCTAATTTACCTATTAACCCTACTTTTGCAAGAAAAGAGATGGAAATTGATGAAATGAGTGTTATTGATTACTGAAAAGGTAAATTGCATTTGTTCAAGCTACTTCTGAAAATAAATGAGGAGAAAACATCTTTTTGTGCTTTTGAGTGTTTTTATGTGAAATTATTATGCTTGTGATTTATCTGGTTGTGATTGTGTAGAGGTTTGGTGGTGAAGGAAGATGGAGATGGTTGTTGCGGAGGTGGAGGAAGGTGTGGAGAGGTCCTAAGAAGCCTCTAGTACCCTTCTCAAGACTTTCATAGCGATCGGACTTCGAAAAATCACTCACAAGAAATTCTACAAGAGGCTGCAGGGGATCTACAGGAGGAGGCCGAGAGCTATTTTTGGAGTTTTGAAGGTGGAAAAGTTATGGGAAAGGGGAAATGAAGGTTAAATGAAGGTGTTGAGGTGTCTAGAACTTGTCAAGGAAGATCAAGAATGAACGTGATGGTTGGATTTGTTGAAATGGCAAGGAAGAAGGTTATGGAGAAAAATGCAGAAATTAGGGTAGATTAGCGAAATGTTGCGAATGAGTTGGGAAATCTATGAGAAATAGGATGGTGCTAGATATTCTATGGATATATGGTGAGCTAAGATGTCCTGCAAGAGATCTGAACATTTACTTGTCAAAACTGACCAAAGAAAGAACTAACTATACCATGAAAACAGAAATTTGTCTAGCATGACCTAATTTCTGACCTACAAACAGAAAATGTTGAACAGTAACCGATGAACAGAAAGGCATGCAGAGAGATCTCCAGGAAAATAATAGGAAATTATCTAAGCAGCTGAATCTGAAGCAATATCAACTTTTCCAAATCAAGTTATCACACTAGCAGTTGCATGGAAGAGCAAAAACTGTGTTTTTGGTTGCAGCAGTAGTGCCTTGACCTCAAACCATAGTCCCAGGAAGAGAGAAAGGAGATCAAGACCTGCTGTTGGCCTTTTTGAATCTTATTTTGCCACTGTAGTAACCTACTTAAGCAACTGAAACAAAAACAACTATAATAACCATTAAAAGCTACCTAATCTAACAAAGTAAAATGGATTTATGCAACAGAAATTAACTCATGAGTTGAAAAAAAACATATAAGTACATAGTAGGAGGTGCTGAGTAGCTTGGGTTGGGCCCTAACCCAAGAGCTTCAGCCCTCTGAAAGAGATCAATGCTGGCTCAAAATCTGTTTCATCTTCATCATCAAAAATAGCAATTGCATTACATAAACTGTTCTAAAAAAGGAACTCGAAAATGAGCTGAACACAATGCTGCACAAAAGTGCGAAAATATACTAATAACTGGCTAACTTACTGAGGCTCTAATCCCCCTATTTATACAAATGGAATCCTTTAACAATCCTCCTGAAATCAAGGAGCTCAGCTTCCCAAAACTGCAGATAAACAATAGTCCTTCTTTACTTGCTCGGTAGCCCCTTGGATTCACTAATGTGGCTACTTGTGCTCGGAGTTTCTGATGGAAAATTCAAGGTAAGGGTTCATAAATGAAGGGGACCCCCCCTACAAATACTCTTCCCTATTTTCCTCTAATATTAGCTTGCCAAATGCTCATAAATCCTTTGATTTTGTCTCAAAATTGACCAAAAATCTGCATAAAGCACCCCTTAGACTTCATAGCATAATGACTAACCCAATTCACTCTATTAGCATAAATATAATAAGAAACCTGCAGTAAAATAATGAGAATGGTGGATTAAGTTGAATTAAGAGGCAAAATGAGCCCATATAATTACCCATTTCTGGGGCTCAACAGTTACTTGGTACTCCTTTTACTTAGATTCATCTGAGCAGTCATTTGATATTTTCTAACACTTTAAATTTGAAGAGATCATCGAGAAAATTGTCCTTTCAAGCTCGCAAAACTATTGAAAGAGACTAGAGTCACATTTTCACCTTTTCTCAAGTCTTAAAATATGAAAAGGCAATGTTTCTATTTCTATAACTTATCTGCGCACGGTAAACATATAAATCCCAAGCAGTTGCTTCTTACACCAAATTGAGTAATCCCCTATTAATTTCAAGATTGTTAAAGCCTTAATCAGATTTTCTTTCCTTTCCTTTTTTGTTGTTGAGGGGAAGCAATTGTGGTTGAACCCTTAATTCCATTTCATAGTTCCCCTTCATTGTGTAATACTGAAGGGTCCTCCCGAGGAGTTCATCTAGAACTTCCTCAATTGCTTGAGGATCAAGGTGTTGAACTTGGAATTATTCTAAGTATCCAACCTTTGTCTTTTCATCCATCTCCATCAGATTGCTCGTCACCTCAAGAATCTGACCTAGACTCCTTTAATAATCCTATCCATACACTCGAGAGTCCGCAAATTCCTGAAAGTCCACATAGACAGGTTTTTATCCATTGAACCCATTGTTCAATCTTGTTGTGATATCTCCACAGCGTCTGTACCGTCCATACGATCGAACTGATATTCCTTTAGAGTTATCTCCTTGTTCATCTCCAGTTCCTCGTCGCTAGTTGTTTCCACCTATGTAGTCAGAAGGCAAGATCCCAGTCTCTTTGGTGGGTCATTCGGAAGTCTCCGCTACTTATATTCCTCACGTGGATGTTGAGCAGGGATATGAGTTCCCTAGAGATGGCTTTCCTTATATGGGAAGAGTCATGTCTCTCTCATATCCTAAGCTTAGTGAGCCCATATTCCCACATGGTTATACCTCTTTAGCTCAGTTAGTTTCAGGCACTCCTAGTGCCTCATCATTGTATCATAACCCCATCTGGTCTTCTGGCGTTATGCCTACATTAGGTTTGTTCGTTCAGAACATGACCTCTTGACCGATTATGCAAACTGCAGTCACTTTACTTCCAGTTAAACCTACCATTCCTTCTTAACCTATTTCATCATTTCAATCGACTCTTTCAGTTCAACCGACTGTCTTAGGTCAAGTCTCGGTAAGTTATTTTATCCCTCCAATGAGTGGATAGACTGTGCCACCGCCTGGGGGGGAAGATCCGAATATTCCTCTTATGTCATGAAAAACCAATGTGAGTGGATTACAAACTCACAAGGTTGGAATGAATCAACCTTTTTATGGTGTTGTTCCTAACCTTGTAGTTCATCTGGGTCAGGTAATGTCCAATATCAGCAGCCGTATATGGCTCAAGTTCCATTCCAACTAGCTTATGTCCCATATGGTTCGCAAGCTATGGTTAATTTGGCTTACATTCATTAAGCTAGACCTTATGGACAGCCTAGTCAATCACTATTCTTGGTGGATATGGCCAGATCCAATTCGGGAATTATCAATACCCTCAGGGTATAACCCCCAGAATTATCCATATACCCTTGCAACAACAAGGACAACCTTCACAGTAGCAAGGGAATCTTTGTAGTACTAAGGGAAAGCATTACAACAACAAGGAAAACTACTACAACTGTAAGGGAAACCTTTGCAAGAGTCGCAACAACCTTTGTAGTTGCAGACACAGTTTGTTCAGTCGTCCTCCCAACCTTTGTCCTCGCAAGGCCAACCTTTGCAGCTGCAGGGCCAACCTTTACAACAACAAAGCTAGCCTTTTCAATAACAAGGTCAGCCTTGGCAGTAGCAAGCCTTATATGCATATTAGCAAGGTCAAGGTCAACCCCTCAACCACTAGGGTCAAAATCCCTATGTCTACGGTCAACAGGTTCAGCAGCCTCATAAACCGTATGCCACATACAATGCTCATCAGCGGCCTATGGCAGGGCAGTATCAAAGCTACCAAGGACTAAATCCTCCTTACGGGCAAGGTAACCCTCAGTGGGGACAAAACCAGATTCCATATGGACAAAATCCTCCATTGTGGGGGAAAAATCCTTACCAAAAAGGATGGACTCCATAGTTTGGGTCTCCTCAAAGGCCATATATGTCATTTAACCCACAATTGCCTTTCTTGGCTACATTGGAGTTGTTCAATGTTTCGAGGCTCACAAATTATCCCAATCTTCATTCATCGTACTAGCCTCTAGTTCCGACGAAGATTTTGACTGATTTCCCAAAATTCAAGGGAAACGTGAAGGAGGATCCACAAGACCACGTGATGATATATCATATTTGGTGCTCCTCTAATTCATATGTCGATGATTCTATCCATCTTTGACTCTTTCAATGAACTCTCATAGGTGTTGTTGCTAAGTGGTACATCAAATTTCCTTAAGGTACCTATGGTGACTTCAACTCTCTTGCTATGGCTTTACTCACTCATTTCTAGTTGCTAGTTCGCTATGAAACTGGAACCCATTTTCTTACGTCACTCAAGCAAGACACTGTGACCCACATCTCTGATCATATCTAAGAATGGAGACGTTAGTATCACCTCATCAAGTTTGAGATTGCTGATGAGTTGTTGACAAAATGGTTCACAAAATCATTTGTCAGCAAAATTGCTAAAGACATAGCCATGGGTGGGTGTGTTACTAAAGAGAAAGCTATCGCCCATGTCGAGTATTTAGACCTAGTCTATTCTCAATCTGGCACATTGTATGAGATGTTACCTGATGATCCGAGACCATCATCAGATCTCATAGTGTCGAAGTCCCTGGATACACCACTTATTGATGGTGTGATTGGTTTCGTGTCTCAAACTCCCGTGAAAGCTTCTTCGAAGTAGAAATCGGTCTCGAACACTGGTTCTAATAATCCCTTTAAGAATTCATCTAGTCCTGGTAAAACCTTTGAGGTTCATGTTGTCCAGTCTACCACAATAGAAAAAACCTCTAAGGGTAAAAAGAAAGGCAAAGGTAAGGGCAAAGTCGATGCCCAAAAATAGGACCCTCCTGAATCTTCTATTGATGATGCTTCTCGAAGAAAGCCGAAGTATCCTTGCCTCATCTGTGAGGAAGATCACTACACTAAGGATTGTCCTCAATGATATAAAGTTAGTCACTTACTGAAAAGGACTCCGACTGTCTTAAAAGAACCCTTTTCATCACATCAGACCCAATTAGTAGACCGGCCTTAGTCTCGTGCTTCCTCAGGTTCCCAAGTGTTAATGATGTAGGGTTCATCACCTATCTCGATTACTACTTGAACCAAGGAATATCAAGCTAAGTCTAAGCAGGCGACGTAGAAAGAAGCCAATGATACTCCTTCTACTTCTACTCTGTCCTCTTCTAGTCCGCTCCATATCAAGTGCCCTAATAGTAAGTCCATCATCTGTTCAGAAGTCATCTTTCAATCCGAATGCCAGAGCTCCACAACATTATAATATTGTTGACGATTTAGCTCAAGCAACCTCGGCGATGTCTGCCTTGGAGGTTCTTCAATCCTATCCAACGCAGCAAAATCACTGTTGTTTGCTATAGGTGTTGTTGACCCTTATGATTTGAGTCTGGTTACTTTCGATCTAGAGAATCATGTACCTTGTCTTCCTCATCGTATTGCATTTCTTATCCAAGTCCTTATCAAAGGAAAGATGATTGGTAGAATAGTTATTGATGAAGGTGCCTCTACCTGCATCATGTTAATTTCGTGTTGGAAAGCCATTGGCTCTCCTCCTCTTAACCAATCTCCAAACACCTTGGAAGCCTTTGATGGTATAGGTTCATGACCATATGGTATTCTTACGGACTTACCGATTACGTTAGAGTGAAAGATCGTTGAATTAGTACTAGACGTTATAGATGCCAATCTCAACTAGAATCTTCTTCTCGGGCGAAGTTGGACTCACACCATGTTTTGTGTGGTGTCTTCTTTGTTCTGTGTACTTCACTTTCCTCATGAAGGAAAAATAGTCACGGTTGATCAACTATCTTTCTTTTCTTTTGGTTCATCAAATGGTAATGTTCCTTATGTGGGAAATACTGAGGTTCCTTAGGAGAGTGTGGGAGCATGTCTCTTCAAAGACTCTGACTTGATGGGTACTTTTACACTACCACCTCCAAATATTCATTATGTTAATGTGATTTCAGATTCTCTAGATCCTTGGATTATCCCTACTGAAGATCAAATTGACTCATTTGGCGATGTTATGCCTTTAAGTCCATTGGAGATAAATTATCGAGAAATTGTTTTAGCTTCAATGGCTACTTCAAAAAGTCATACTCTCTTCAGTATGAACCTAGACACTTATGTGCCATCCCCTTGGCCTACTTCTTGGGATTCTCTAAATCCCTTGAACAAGACATTCCCCACTAGTGAGAGTATCATGGAGGTCATGTCCCTGGAGGAAGTTCCATGGAACAGTCTATATCATCATGCTTCCTTTCTCCCTAGCCATGATGAGATGCCTTCCTATTCTGAAGCATATGTTTCTCATTCTCCTACACCTCCACTTTAGACACCTATCTAGGTACATGAAGTCTTTTTGTAGGGTAACATGGGAAACATCACTTCTATAATGCTTCTTGACATTTCCATTAAGCCGGGAGTTGTCGAGAACATCCATATTAAGGTTTCTTGTTCTCTAGATGATATCAATATTTATACTCATATTTTTAAAGAATTCTGAGACGTTTTCGCTTGGTCATACAAGGAAATTTCTAGTACCGATCCAGCCATAGTGGTTCATGATATCTCGACTTATCCTGGTGCTAAGCCTTTTTGGAAATGGCTTCACCCTATGCACCCTCCAAAGGTTGTTGCTATCAAAGGAGAAGCAGAAACGCTTATGAAAGAAGGTTTCATTTATCCTATTCCATTGACGGATTGGGTATCCAATATCGTCCCTGTTGCCAAAAAGCAGGGTGCGATATGTGTTTGTGTTGATTACCACGATATCAATCGTGCGTGTCCTAAGAACAATTATCCTACTCCCTTTATCAACTAAATCATCGACAAATGTGTAGGGAGTGATATTTTTTATTTCATGGATGGATTTTCTGGCAATAACTAGATTAACATTTTACATGCCGATCAACATAAAAAAACCTTTATTTGTCCCTGGGGTACTTTCACTTACAAAAAGCTTCCTTTTGGTCTAAAGAATGTTGGCGCTACCTTTTAGTGAGAAACGTTCTATGCATTCCATGACATTTGACACTTTGTTTAGCCATACCTCGATGACTTTCTTGCTCATTCGATTAAACATCGTGATCATCCAGATCACTTAAGAGCTATCATTTTACAATGTTGGCATTATAATATTCATCTCAATCCACACAAGTGTGTGATTTGTGTCACGTTTGGCTGGATCTTAGGTTTTTTTGTGTCTCATGAAGGTATTAGGATTGATCCTTTGAAAGTTGAGGCCATAATCAATCTACCCCCTCCTTCATCACTGCTACAATTACATAATTTGCAAGGCAAACCTAATTTTCTCTGTCGATTTGTCCCGAATTATGTCGAACTTCCCAAAGGTTATACTTGCTTATTTAAGAAGGGGATCCCTTTTATTTGGGATGAAGTTGCCAAAGAATCGTTCGATTCTTTAAAGAGAGCCTTGATTAGTGCTCCTTTACTGCATCACCCCAACTACCATCGCGATTATTTCCTGTATTTGGTTGCAGCTGATACCACTATTGCTATGGTGTTAGTTTAGGATGAAGATGAAGAAAATGAGAACATGGTTTATTATCTAAGCCAAAATCTTCTTGATACTGAATCTTGCTATTTTATTATCTAAGCCAAAATCTTCTTGATACTGAGTCTTGCTATGCTCATGTCAAGAAGCTTGCTTTGACGACAATTCATGCCGTCTAAATATTTCGACACTATATCCTTTTACGAAAAACCATTGTAATTTCTTATTGCAACCCCATGACATATATATCGACTTGCCAGTTGCTGGGGGGAAATACTCCAAATGAATCATCATTCTGCAGGAGTTTGATTTGGAATTTATTGTTGCCAAATCAAAGAAATCGCTTGCCTTTGGTGAGTTAATCTATGCTCTTCCATCTACAAGCACTCCAAATGATCTTGCTGAGAAAATACCCAATGAAATGTTGTTTCTGATCAACACTCTTGACCCATGGTATGGAGACATTATTGTTTATCTCCAAACCCAGACCTTCCGATCTGATTTGTCCCGATCTGACCGACGCTACATCTGACATCAGTCCCAACCCTATCGAGTCATCGGTGATACATTGTATTGGGTCGGTGTTGACTTTGTCCTTTGCAGATGTCTCACCCTTGAAGAGGCTGAGCGGGTCTTAAATGATTCCCACTTTGGTTCCTATGGTGGTCATATGTCTGGATATACCACTACTCAGAAGATCCTTTCCGACGGTTATTTCTGGCCTTCTATCTTCATAGACTGCATTCTAGCTATCTAAAAGTGCCATGAATCCTAGATTTTCAATTGCAAGTAGCACGCCCCACCTACACCCTTACACCCAGTAATTACCGCTAGTCCTATCGCCAAATGGGGCATTTCTTTCATGTCCTGTAATCCTTGCTCGATCGGGGGACATGGTTATATCATTGTCATCGTTGACTATTTTACGAAATGGGTCGAGGCGATGCCTACATATAATGCTGATGGTATTACTGCCACGCAGTTCCTTTTTAATTATATTATAACATGTTTTGGTGTCCCTCAATCTATCATGACTAACCATGGATCACATTTTCGTCAGCACATGATGGCAGGGAAAACTGCTTAGTTGGGCCTTCGACATGATAGCTCAACTACATATTATCCACAAGCCAATGGCCAAGTTGAAGCAGTCAATAAGGTTTTGATTACTATGCTTTAACGTACCATTGGGAAGCACAGGAAATATTGGAATTTAATGCTATTCTCGGCTCTTTGGGCTTACCAAACTTCTGCTAAGACGACCACTGGATTCACTTTGTTCTAACTAGTATACAGTTTAGAGGACACTCTTCCAATCGAATGTGAAATCCCTTCACTCAAGCTATCTGTTGAACTTCTTCCGAATACCTTGCCTGAAGAGGAGTGGCTATTGTATCTTGAGAGACTTGACAAGACTCGTCACATCATTGCGATGGTCATTGAAGCTCAAAAGAAATGGGTCAAAGCTCATTTTGACCAAAATGTTTCTCCTCGCCCTTTCACTAAAGGTGACTTGGTCCTTCTTTACAATCAAGACAATGATAAATTGGGGGTGGGTAAGTTCGAACCCATGTGGCATGGGCCCCACGTTGTCAACTGTGTCTTATAGAAAGGTGCCTATGAGCTATGTGATTATGAGGTAAACGAATTGTCAGAACCCCGTAATGGGTTGTATCTAAAAAAGTATTATGCGTGACATTTGTATGATAACTTTTGTACATTAGTTTGTTAATTCATTAGTGTGTGTTTTGATTTTTGGTGTGTTTGTTTGCTTTGCAGGCATATGTTTTTCTGCTAACCCTATGCTCCACTTAGTTTGCAAATGTCATTAGGTCATTACATTGGGTTTGTTGATGGTGCTTATTGTAGCACACGGAACCTATCTTCTACAGCATGAGTACTTTATGAACCTAATGGAGAATTGATTCACTTACAAGGTATCTCCCTTGGTCGAACAACCAATAATATTGCTGAATATAGTGCAATTATTGAACTCTTGTTAGAAGTAGTTGCTCTTGGAATTAGGGATTTAGTTGTCAAATTTGATTCACAACTCGTTGTGTTACAATTAAACAATCATTGTTCAGTAAGGAGTCCACAAATATTGTGTATGTATCTATGTGTTAGATTGCTGGAAAGAAAGTTTGATTACGTTACATATCAACATATTCCATGTAATTTAAATACATTGACTGATGCATTATAAATTTTTGTTCTTGATAGACATTTTCGTCATTTGTAAAACTAAATCATGTTATGAACACATAAGTATAAATAAAACATGCATATCTATATATATATATATATAATATATATATATATAATAATATATATATATATATATATATATATATAAATATATATATATATATATATATATATATATATATTATATATATATATAATATATATTCACGTCTGCCAGAGTGTTTACATCAAAATGTCAAAAAATAGTGTTTTTTGAGACACTTGGCTTTCAAAGCCTACAAAATGTGTAAAAGACTAGATGAACTATCAAACTGCATGGTGTTGTGTCATTTGTAAAACTAAATCATGTTATGAACACATAAGTATAAATAAAACATGCATACATACACACACACACACACACACACACACACACACACACACACACACACACACACATATATATATATATATATCATGTCTACGAGAGTGTTTACACCAAAATGTCAAAAAATAGAGTGTTTTGAGACACTTGGCTTTCAAAGCCTACAAATTGTGTAAAAGACTAGATGAACTAGCAAATTGCATGGTGCTCATGATAGCACGAGATCGCCCTGATCACTCGGCCTAACAACTGATGCAATCTTGCAGAGACTCCCACAGTGTGTCTCTGCCAATGCAGTGGTACATTGTAGATAGTGGCATAAGCTGGAACCCCTCAAGTTATTGCCTCTAGATTGTGTTCCATATAAGCTAAGGGGACAACCCCTTCCTCGTAGTTCGCACCCACTATCCAATGGGAAGCTCGTCGTGCTATTGGCGACATGCTTGGTGGTCTCTCTAGTCCCACATCTGCACATTTATCATAAGTTGTGTCTTAGTTCACACTTTTGTAAAAATCATAAAAACTTGGAAAAAATTCAAAAAACAAGTTTTTACCTGTATCAGTCTATTGTTCACCTAGTGGCAGAGATAGATATGGATCCCCTATGAAATATGTGTCAGAATAAGCATAGTCATCTACCATAAGAAGTTGGCGTTCAAGCCAAGTGAAGAATTGTGGTGGATAATGCATATGTTGACCTATGCCTCCTTAAGGAATGAGCTCGCTCAATCTCACAAGCCTCGGATCTCGATGGGCAAGATGTGGTACTTCTGCCCACTGATACCATAAGAGAGGTATTCACTCCAAGAATAAGGTCACAAGTATAGAACCGAACTTGATTGCTTTAGGTGTTCGTGCTTACCCTTGGTCAGTTGGCACTTCATATTTGCCAAAAGGCCTCCACACCAATTGAATATGGTGGGGTTCAAACATGCGATAACATACTGAAACTTGGAAGCCTCATGCAAACCTTGCGTGCCAGATACACATGCCATGATGAACAAAATTGTTCTCAGAACGAGTTTATTGGTGATTGTTGCAATATTCACCTTACCTCGATTGGTTATCTCAGCACCAAGATAGTATCTATGGACTAAAATCCTATTACTCTGACCTCCTTGGCGAGATCCAAATAGGTTAACGGCTTCCCCTCGACGGGATAATCCCATGATGAAATAAATGTCCATCTCCTCCAGTTCTAGTTCTTGCCCTTTGATGATGAAGATCTCTTAATCTACAACCAAAAGGCTGATGATATAGGGTAGCAACTCCATCTGAGCCCTCAACCCTGTGGTCCAGAAGAATTTCAGCAGGCCACAATCCCTCAGAGCATTTATACATGCCGGATCCTGAGATGCTTGGAATCCTTGGCCTCATGGCCTCTTTCTTTCCACTCCAAGACCATATTTCTCTTGCAAACAACATTTCAACACTTATTAATTCTTTTTACATGGATAAAAATCATCAAATTTTTCTTAAATGAGAGTTTTTAACTTTAAAAAATCGCTCTTGACATCATCATGCGAGCCTTTGGGCTTGAGCACAACCATCGCAGGTCCGATGATCATACCCACGATGGTTGTTGATGACCTAAAATTTTAAAATCCTCCTTTCTAGCCTAAATCTCACAGTTAAAATTGCATAAAAAAGTAATGAAATGCAAGAGTAGGGATGAGGCTCTTACCTGTCGCAAACGGATCGTGAAATGGTACTCTAAATCTCCTGTAGAAGCCACTAAAAAATCAAGGAAATTAGGGCACAAAAGCACTTTCAGAGCTTAGTTTGGTAAAATGGTAAATAATAAACTTACTTTTACCTATTTATAAGTTTTGAAAGTCATTTTGTCAAATATTTTTGTAATATTTTAATATTTTCTCGATATCAGTGATGGGTGTGTTTCTTGTGTAGTTATAGGTATCTTCAATGTGAAAAGTGATCATTATTGACTGATTCGGGGAGTTTTATTTTATCTCTTTTTCGGACTCAATAAATAAATGAAAAAGGAACCCACCTAGAGTCATCTTTAGCTCTTTTCTGACTCTCTAAAATTGAAAATATTGTCGAGTACTTGTCATTTCGAACTCGTTAAAGTAAATGAATTGATGTCACCTCAGTATATGTTTACCCCTTTTTCAGGTTGAGATTGACTATTTATAAAAAAGGTACACCTCGATCGACATGATCAACGGGTTCCCTCGGAAATTGTTTTCTACATTTTCGGATTCGAGGACATAATGGAATTTTCTTTTCCATTTCTTTTTCAAACTCTGTAAACATGAAAAGATACCGAGTTTTTCTTACATCGGGCTCGTTAAAACTTTGTGATGAAGGTATCATCACCATGATGAGATCGAGCTTCTCCTTCCTAGGGCTCATAAAACTTACTAGGATGGATTCATTCGAAGAATGAAGTTACATATCAAGCATATGTTATCCCCTTCAATCTTGTGATAAAAATAATTGGGGTACTTACTAGAAATAGCAGGAGAAAATGAAGATGAGACATCCTTTGTATAAGAAGCATGTCACTCTTGAACATGACACTCTTCTGCTCTCATGTCTGGTTTGGGATATCCTCACTCAGTCACTTGTCCTCCCTAGTTTGGTTGATCCATATTACATCTAATTTGACTATTCCACACTGTCATTATGACCTTTAGTCCCATGTTGGGTAAGATGCTGCCACGCTCCGGAGTCATGTCACCAATATGTTCAAAAGAAGTCCAATCAGCAGTTATTTACCTATACGTTGTTTGAGTAATTTCTATAGTGATAAATATCATGCCACTTTATGCCTTGTTTCATGTCGATGACAGGGGATTCATCATTTCCCTCCTTCCACGGGTCACTTCCTTTCGACTTCAACTCACTATCCAGGAAGATGACTTAGGAACTCCCTTTCAGTACCTTAGAGCTTGCATGCCTTAATGGCAAGTTCTTTGCATCCGACAACGGGTTTTCACTATTGGCCTTCGATTGAGTGACATCAGCTTCATTTTTCACATTCACAGATTGTATTGTTGTACCTTGAGGGCCATTGTCATTATTGGTGGTTTCTCTCATACATGTTAACGGTTCACATCACTGGCTGGCAATCAGGTGGTTTTCTAGCATGCTCGACTTCAACATGTTTATTCACGTGTTAGGATTTGTGCATTGATTGGGTCGGGATGGAGCGCAAGACCCTGAGTCTTGTCTGTTATGGCTCAGGCTGCATGGAGTTTTATGTTATTCATAATTGTACACATTTTTCTATTATACGGATGGTTGTGACCATACCATGAGACTTTATATTCATGATGATCCTTGTTATCTGGGGGTTGCGCCCATACCATGGATATTTTATTTAGTTTTCATCGTTTGGACGGCTACGTCCATGTCGTGGATTCATGTATTGATCTCAAATATGTATATGTATATGCGTCCTTGATTTTCAGGTCTCCTGATAGTGTGTGTCATCGTCCTTGCCAAAAGCTTGTAAAACATCTCAGCCATCACTCCTCGTTCCGCCTTCATGCTTTAGGGGCCATCTGTTACATAGTATTTTGTCACGCCTCCTACACTTCCCTGTGACATACCTGAAGTGCCTGAAACATGATCATTATACAATATACTCATCAATGTATACAACTTAGATCCCTCCTTTAACTTTTCTTGGAAAATCCTGGAGCTTTCCCAGAAGAAATGGCTCTTGAAACCCTAAAATGTGAGTCATCGCCCTTATGAAGCCCAAAACTGCGATGATCACCTGTTGCACCTTGTTAATTCAGTGATGGCATCACTATGCTCTTTGTCATACTCACGATGGTCTCAAAAAGGAATTTTTCCCAAAGAGGATGAGAAGCTTCATGATCTTGAAGCTTCTAGAGTGGCGAGCTCGAGGTGGTTTCGCATAGATGAGGTCCAATCCTCCTAATTTGACCTCTAGGTCTTTGTTATAGACATATTTGGGCACTGCAACCCCAATCACATATGTCGATAAACCAAGGGCTCATAAACCCCTAAAAGCGTTGTTTCATACCTTAAAGGATCATGGTCAACTGATTACATTATTTCCCAGAAGTTCCACCTGAAAAACTAATCAGAACTGGCCAAAACTAGACCATACTGGCTCCTCCTTGGTCAAGGTACGATGCATCTCATCTATTACATAGCGGGGGTGCAATGCATATTGAAAAGGCCTTCTGTAGGGTGTGATGAGTGAGAGTAGACAAATGGCAAAGACAGTTTGCTAAGTGGAAACCTAAGGAATCTTCTAAAAACTTCTCATATGACACTTGCCTCTCTGAATTCACCTAGGGATGAGTAAGAGATCATGAAATATCCATGTGGAACCAAGAACTATTAGTGAAATGACACTAATCAAAAACCCAAAAGCTGACTCACCCCCTTGCAAATATCTATATATGGATCCCTCATCACAGAGATTTGAAGGCTAGAATTTTGTATTTCGTAAGGAAGTGCTGTTGGTTTCTCTGTGAAACATTGTATTGTTGGGTGATCTATCTTTTCATGAGGTGAAGAGGGATTTCATGCTGGGAGGATGGAGTTGGATCAGATAGGTGGGTTGCAATCCTCTCTTCTACTTCTATCAATAAATTTATTTGAGTTTTCCTCCATATACTTGCGTATTTCTGAATCTTGTATTTGTATATGCATTTTTATGGTAATGTACTTCTAATTCTACATTGTTTATGGTATCATAAATCTCTATGCTTTGATGGTATTTTGCTGCTTTGCCTCTACAGGTGTTCTTTGAAGTGGGACAAGTGAGAAAGGAGTGGCGAAGCTCTATCAAAGGAGAGAGGAAATAAGCAAGGAGCCAAGTGAAAGACTAAGGTTGGTGCTCTCTGCTTCTCTCTTATCTATCTCCCATAAAGGAAAACACAAGTTACTTTGAATTGTTTGTTTCTAAGATAGCTACCCATCTTAGTGGGACTAGTAGATCTGAATAGACACTAGTTTTCCCGGAAACAAAATGGTGACTCCACTGGGGAGCGAATAGTTTGTTTGTTTGTTATTGTTGTTTACTTTATAAACTACAGATAGAACCTATAGTTAAGCCAGCTAGCCTTCGAACTACTTTTGCTATGGAACTGCAAAGTAGATCAATGCTGCTTCAGTCAATCTCCGGGTTGGTTTATGAACTAAACATCTGACTTGCAAACATCCTAAGTGCCTTGGTGGTAGCTCAATAACCTCATAAGATCATACCCCTATACTTTGTGTTTATTGTCCATTATAAGCTCTGTCTAAATCACTGAAATTCGCTGCAAATTGTGAGTGAAAACCAAGCTCAGTCTCATCCCTGGACTATCGCACTATCTCTCATTGGCGGTCTGGATGCATCGCACCTCCCGTGTGCTGCAGGTGAGATGCATCCCTGTTTCCCTTAAGGACAGGTGCGATGATTGAATGAGACTGTTTCCCACTCTGGGTTTTGGTTTTTTCTTCATTGTTTTCAGCTCTATTCAGTAGTTTTGCTGCCTATGATCAGTATATCATTGTTGAAGCCTTCTTCCTTTAAATTATTCAGTCTCCATTGATAAGGAATTGTAGATGTTTTTATGTATTGTTCATCATTTACAGTCCTCCTTTGCAAAAAGTAGCTTAATCGAACTGTTTCCATTTGATTCGAAAGTGTCGTAATTGTCATTTTGAGTCAAGAAAAGAGTGTCGTAAAGTATTCCTCTTTTAGATAGTTGTTTGTACTTTTGCGATTGTATTTGATTTGAATTGTTAATTCTTTGAAGTATCAAAAGTAGTTTTCCATTCGAAATTGAAAGTGTCGTCTTAGTCTTCCTTTCGTTTTGAAAAGAAATTGTTAAAGTGTCGCTTTGAAGAAAGTGGTTGAGATCTGTACTTAGTTTCCTTTCTTGGCATTCACACATTAAGGAAGCGGAAAAACAAATACATGCATGTGCATTTGCATTTAGACTGCATGAAGAAAATGATTTAGGAAAAGTGCATCTAGTGTGTGCTCTTTGCTCTATGTTGAAAGAATCGTACTCTTCTTTCCTTATTAGCTAGGATTTTCATTGCTAAAAGAAAAGAAATAACTATTTATCATTTTAGAATGCATATTTAATTGTACATCTACATCACGCGGTAAACCTTGAAAGGCAAACTTCTTAAGAAAGATCAACTGTAAAATAAACCTCAATGAACATAAAAACACTTTGGAACCTAACGCACATCTAGAAGTCTAGGCTAGAGATGTATTCCGGCGTCATAAAGCCTGGTAACTATCGTTTTCATCAGAGGTTGGGTGATTCCTCCTATTTGATATGACAAGTGCTAGTATGGACTTGTGCTCCCATGTACCGTCGAGTATATATTGGGAGACTACAATAGGATGATATCCTTTATCCTTAGGAAGTCGTTTCTACCTCTGTATCAATCGCATTGCACTGAACACAGCATTTGGGAATATTGACTGTCGTACATAAAGTCCTCGGCAATTTCTATTTAATTTACCACTGAGGTGTATATTGCAGTTTTGCGATTGGTTTGGTAATCCCTCTGTCTAGATTTCCAGAGTAGTCACTTTCATTCCTTTTCAACTCCTTAAAAGAAAATGTCCATCTGAGCACTTGTCACTTCAGGCTCATTAAAAATCGAAGGCGACTAGAGTCACCTTTAGCTTTTTCTCAACTCTTAAAAATTGAAAAAGCAAGTTGTGTCAAAGCATCATAAAATTTATTTAATTCGGAATAACCTCCATGTTCCTTCATTGATCTTAGGTTGAGATAATGGAGTCCACCAATCAAGGATTTCCCCTTGGGGGAAATCCTAGTCCTTTCTCCTCTTTGGGAGATATCGGTGCTCCTTATATGGCTACATTGTCCCTTCTAGGACTCATAATTGGCCTGCTAGTATGGCTATTCTCGACCTCTGTTGTTAAAAACACTGTAATTCCTCAGCAATAAAATCAGCAACCAGATGATACTGGAGTTGCTCCCCCACCTTCTACTTTGTTCGATTCTCCCTCTCCTTCTTCCTCTTTGCTTGGTGAAACTAGTGATACTAAAAACGAAGTAGCTGAGAAGAAGAAGAAAGGGAAGGAGAAGAAGAAGAAGAAGCCAGCCACACAAGTGGGCAACCATGCATTGTCTGGCGAAAATCCACACACTGCACCTTCCAAACCCAAATCTCCATGCATAATTTTCAAAGGGAACCATTGTCATCGAGATTGTCCTTGCATCTCACGGATCTTGAGAGACTGATCTCCCCGCTTGCACCACTCAGTGTCATCAACCTTTGTCGATCATGTTAAGAGTACACCATCAACTAGTAAAAATGAAGTCAATGGACAAAAAGAAAAATCTAGATTTCCTTGTAGGTTGTGTGAAGGCGATCATGCCCTTCATCGTTGTCCTTTTCTAGACAAAGCTAAAAGAGTCTTGGATAACCATCCTGCTTCACCACAGCGACTTCCACCTGGATACAAGAAATTCTCGCCAAGTCCATCGCTAGTTGAAAATCCCACTGACATACCTCTGTTGTCGGTCGAAATGCCTATCATTGAAGATAAACCCTCTGAGTCCACATCGAATCAAATTCAACAAGTCGAGATGGCAGTCGACCCAGTATTGTATTCAGAAGGTCCACCTTCAGATGATACAATCTCCAAAGAGAATAAGAACGACACTGTTCAAATTATTTTTGTTAGCACTGAGTCTGATGAACATGGGAGAAATCTACCTGTTCCTTTACCACAAGAAAGAAGTTCCCCATTTCAAGAGATTCATCTAGCCATTTATTCAGTCCCTCCTCCAAGCAATCTAGCCGTTTACTTTGATTGGAATCTACTAGGAGGACCCCGCCTACCATCTAATGTACCATTCCGAATCATAGTACCAGTTTACAAAATGATCATGGCTGGCACTATCATAGATGAAGGGGCTTCTGTGAGTATCCTTTCCTCAACTGCTTGGAAAGTGCTTGGTTCACCATTGCTTCTGCCTGAGATTTGAAATTTGTCAGGCTTCAATAAAGGAACTAGTCGACCATTAGGGATCCTTCCAAATTTTCCTATGACTTTGAGAAGGAAAATCATTCATTTGAATGTGATGGTAGTCCAAGGGCCACTAGATTAGAATCTACTCCTTGGGGGTGACTACATTTAGAGCATGGGAGCTATTGTTTCCTCACTCTTTTGGGTGATGTGTTTCCCGTATGAAGGCAGAATGGTACGACTTGTCGACCAACTCACATTTCCTGGTTCAAATATAGCTATGAATCAATCGTCATCCCTAAATGATCTCTTCGTGTCAACAATGTATCCTAAACCTTTATTCCATCCACCTAACTATAGCGAGTAGTTCGGTGAGTGTGATGAAGTGTAGTGGGCATGCACCCTAATCTACTTTGGTAGGTGAACCCAGAGGAAAAGAGAGACTTTCTTGAAAGGTTATAATGCTTGGACTGAGAAACATTCCCGTATAGGTTATGTGATCAGTCTGATACACTTACTTCCTTTGCACGATTGTGATTGGAAGCTCACACCATTCACCTTCGTACGTTATGTGATTGGAAGCTCACACCATTCACCTTTGTCTATTTCGATGGACAAAGCAAAGAAAGATTTTTTTGTCTGCCGACAGAAACAATCCTACATAACCACAGGAAATTCCATTTGGCAACCTAGAAACTCTCCTTTTACTAAAACACCTGGGGGCATGCAAACCTTTGTATGCAAGTGAAAAATGACCTTTGATTTTCTTAGTTTGTAGTTTCTCAACCCTTTAACCTCGTAGCTTGGTCGTTTCTATCCTACATAGAAAGGCAATGAGTACATGTTATAGTAGTGTTCAAGCTCATTAAAAAATAAATCTACCAAGAGACATCATCAAAAGACTAGCGCGAGCAATGTTTCCGCAAAGTTCAAGCTCGTTAAAAAATAAACCTAGGATTAAGCACATGTTGGCACAAGGTTCAAGCTCATTAAAAAATAAACCCGCCACTAAGCATAGTTTTTAAAGATTCAAGCTCATTAAAAACTGAATCCACCCTTGGTAAATAACCTTTGTGATTGCATTGCTATTAGCCTTTTGAGCCTTGGTCATGTTCTTACCATCACCTCCACTCTTTTAGTCAATCATACACCTCAACTTGATTGTTTACCCTTTTGAGGAACAGCTGCGACGAGTGATTCTGTTAACCACCCTCTTTACACTGCCGTGTTTGAGAAGTTCCAAACTTACTTGGAACTAGTTGCTACCATAAAACATCACTCGTTCCTCAAAAATGAGTCTCTTTTAAGCTCTTTTTAGACTCGTAAAATATCAAAAGATTGCCGAGCTACTAGCCTTTCTAGCTCATTAAAGCAAAGGGAAGAGCCATCCCTTCTCTACATTTTAATCTTTTGGACCTGAGGGATCATTCAACAAAAAGATCGAGCACTTGTCTTTTTCGGCTCGCTAAAAGTTAGCGAAAAGTCATCCCTTTCGTATTATTTTATACTTTTTTGGAATTAAGGGATTATGCCACAAAAAAGGACTGCTGGAGTTTCCTTTTTGTCTCTTTTCAAACTCTCTAAACATGAAAAGGACTGAGTTATATTTTTCGTTAAACTTGTTAAAACAATAGCGACAAACTTTTCCATCCAGACAAGAGCAAGTTTCACTATCGCTAGGCTCGTTAAAACATAGTGATAGGTTTGCCTGAAGGGCAAATTATAGAACAAGCATATGTTATCCTCCTCAAGATTGACAAAACTGAAGAGGTATTGGTCAGCAATGACTGGGGAAAAAGGGAAGAGAACTTGAAGAACTTCATTGGTAGCAGGTCGCTCTTGAACATGACACTTTCACTCCATCACCATGATTGAGTCAGGTTGGGTTATTCCGTTCACCGGTCACATCACCATTGGTCCTCCGTACCATCCAT
>APFE031010737.1:62815-101501 GCA_000404065.3 Pinus taeda
CAAAGGAGAGAGGAAACAAGCAAGGAGCCAAGCGAAAGACTAAGGTTGGTGCTCTCTGCTTCTCTCTTATCTATCTCTCATAAAGGAAAACACAAGTTACTTTGAATTGTTTGTTTCTAAGATAGCTACCCATCTTAGTGGGACTAGCAGATCTGAATAGACACTAGTTTTCCCAGAAACAGTCTCATTCCTATGAGCTACCTCCTTAAGATGTGGACCTAATCCTATATTTGGAGGAGGTCTAACTCCCTCTCCCAACTTATAAATTCCCCCTCTACGATTCCCAAATGGTTGATCTATGTGCATTTTCACCCCTATACTGAGCTTGTTCTTAGAGGTTATCCATTAGACTCGGAGAAGGAGTGTTGGAGAGTTTCTTGGCTTGTACTTGTATTACTACTCAAGGAGAGCCTTTGAACATTGAGGTTATGGTTTTAAGCTTCCCCTTTATTCTTTAACTAATAATACAATTGCTGGTTCATCTTCCCAAAATATATATGTTCATGTATGTATTGGTTTGGCATTCCTTGATCAGCTAAATAGGTTATTATTGAATTTTCTATTTCTTTTGGTATTATTTGTTATCTATTGGTCACTTGTGCAGGTACATAACAATTGGAAGAAGTAGGAACAAGTTCATGACAGAAGCGGTTCAAGGATCACAACGAAGGAAATCGTATTAGCATCAGAGCAAGGTAGGCCTTCTCTCTTGTTCTATTTTTCAATTATAATCTAGGAATATGTCTAGTTGATTGTCCCTTCAGTTGCTAGACCCACTCATTCAGCTAGAGGGATTGTTTTTGTCTGCAGAGAAGATTAACCTTTTCAACAGGGGGAGGAGCTTCTTATTTCTTTGTGTGTCTAGAGGAATGGGATTTCGTTGCTCCTTTTGAAAAAGATGAAAGAAAAGGAGAGCAAGTAATAATTTCATCAATTTTCATTCTCTCAATGCCTGATGATGCAAACCCTTCTTCCTCTTCTTATGTGTTCACCAGTTGTTCTATGCTCCATTTTTCTCTTTCTTAATGTGCTTCTTCCAAATTTTCCTTCTACCCAACACCCAACACTAGCTCTTGTGGAGTGGTGTCGAATGTGACCCTTGTTTCCTCCAATGTTTCCACATTCATTTGAATAGGTGGTGGTTCTTGTATGACAGAACCACTACATTTCCATCCACAGGTTCTTCAACTGATTGAAAAGGTGGTTCTGGTTCTTGTGTGTTAGAATCACCTACATTTTCGAC
This sequence comes from Pinus taeda, assembly GCA_000404065.3. Lineage (NCBI taxonomy): Eukaryota > Viridiplantae > Streptophyta > Pinopsida > Pinales > Pinaceae > Pinus > Pinus taeda. The sequence continues at coordinate 64,059 of APFE031010737.1, forward strand.
CAAAATTTCTTCATTTTCTTGGACATGTGATGCTAGTTCTTGTGTGTCAGCACCACCTGTAACTGCATCCAAGGGTGGTGATTCTCCTCCTAAATTGGTAGTAAATGCTAGTTCTTGTGGAGTAGCTTCAACTGCACTCTCTTCTATATCCATTATGTCTATTTCTGTTGGGCCAATAAGTGACGCTGGAACAACGTCATCTGTGGAATCTTCTTTCATTGCTACGTCTTCTTCCTCCTCCCTTGCAGGAAACATACCTGCAAGCTCTTCCTGTACTAGCTCGGTGAATTGTGGCCAAGCCATCAAGGTTCGAGACAGAGCATGCACAACCGAGATAGTGATATATTCCAGCTTCCTTACTGGTCTAATAGTAGAGCAATCTGCCAATTCTAGGATGGTGGGAGTTGGTTTAAGGTTTCCCAAACCCAAAGTAATAACGGTTGTAGAGGTTATAACATTTGGTGCCCCCAAATCTACCAATATGTTGGGTGTGGAGCCTAATTATCTTTTGTATTCAAAGGTTTCAGTTGGATGTATACCCCAGGAAGATTGTTCACCCCTCCAAGCGGAGGGGGGGGTGGTGCGGGGGGGTCGATCCCCCCTGACTAGGGGGTCAAAGGGCAATGCCCTCGAAGCTAAAAAAATAGACGTAAAATTGCCTTGTAAAGTCTAGTAATTTCTAGTCAATTTGGGCCGTTCATTAGGAAGATGATCTGGCGGTAGAAGTTATGCTTAGTTTAGGGTTTTTTTCCTTAGAAGGAAACCCCTCACTATATATGAGGGAATTATGTTGCGTCTATAAATATCTGCATTCTAAGTGAGGAAAAAAGAGGAGATTGAGAGCGAAGAGGGAGTTACACCGGATCTGCTGTAGGTTGTATCTCTTCAGTTTGCTGGATAATATAAAAATAAAGACTGGCTGTTTCTCCGTGGACGTAGCCCAAACTGGGTGACACATACATATCTATATCTCTCTTTTTTTATGCATTTTCTATGTTTATATTTCTACAATATTTTATGTGTTCCATTTCTCTTTAATATGTAATTTTCTAACAACTAGTATTAGATCCGAATGTCTATTTGGTTGATAAACTTGCAGCAGAGAAGGGTTACTGGTTTGAGTGGGAGCAATGGTGGAAGATGGTAGGTTTAGGGTCAAAAAATTCAATGGCCAAGACTACCAACTATGGAAGATGCAGATGGAAGATTATCTATATCAGAGAGATCTGTACCTACCATTGAGCGGAAAGACAAAGAAGCTGACGAGTATGACAGACATGTAATGGGATATTCTCGACAGAAAGGAACTTGGAACAATACGGTTGTTCCTAGCGGTGTCCGTAGCATTTAATATGTCAAAGGAAATGACAACAGAGGGTTTAATGTCGACATTGGCTAAACTATATGAAAAACCCTCGTCCTCAAATAAGGTATTTCTTATGAAGTGTTTATTTAATATGAAGAACTCAAAAGGTGGATCTGTTGCAAACCATTTAAATGATTTTAATACAGTTACAAGTCAGTTAAGTTCTGTAGGGGTAAATTTTGATGATGAAGTTAGGGCTCTGTTATTTCTTTGCTCATTGCTAGAACGTTGGAATGGTTTAGTTATGGCCATTAGTAACTCTGTCTCTAGATCTAATGCTTTAAAGTTTGATGATGTTGTCGGTGCAATCCTTAGTGTGGAAATGCGACGGAAAAGCTCCAGCGAGACATTAGGTAATGATTTGACTGCAGAGACTAGGGGAAGAAAAATGGAAATAGGAAAGAGCCTAGGATATTGCAGTAAGTCAAGAAATGGCAGATCCAAGTCTAGATCGGGGATAGTGTGCTGGAAATGTGGGAAGAAAGGATACCTGAAGAAATATTGCAAGTCTCAGAAGGGAAAAGAAGGAGACGCACGACAAGAAACTAATCATGAAGTGAATGTAACAGGTGATGTGTTGCAAGATGCTTTGATTCTTTCATTAGAAAATATTATTGATGCCTAGGTGGTAGATTTAGGGGCCTCATTCCATGCCACACCTAATAAGATACATTTTCATGATTATGTTCAAGGAGATGTTGGACAAGTTTGATTGGGTGATGATAAACCCTGTAAAATCGCTGGAATGGGTACAATTTTCATAAAACAACAAAATGGAAATCAATGGCTATTGAAGGAGGTAAGGCATGTTCCAGATCTGAAGAAAAATCTGATTTCAACAGGGTAGTTGGGAGGTGAAGGTTGTGTAACTACTTTCGCAGATAAAACCTGGAAGGTCACTAAAGGATCCCTGGTAATAGCGAAAGGAGGAAAGGTTGGTACATTGTATTTATGCAATGGTATTTCTAATTTTGTTAATGCTTTAACTTCTACAGGAGAATATACGACATTGTGGCATCATAGGCTCAGGCACATGAGTGAGAAGGCGATGCATATTCTTCACTCAAGAAATTCGTTGGCAGGTTTGAAGCATGTTGATTTAAAATTCTGTGAGAATTGTGTTTATGGAAAACAAAAGAGAGTCAGATTCCTTAGAGTTGGGAAAGAAAAGAAGAGTGAAAAATTAGAGCTAGTTCATACAGATGTATGGGGACCTACTCAAGTATCATCTCTTGGTGGCTCTCGTTATTATGTTACTTTTATTGATGATTCAATCAGAAAAACCTAGATTTATTGTATTCGAAATAAATCTGATGTATTTGATACTTTCAAGAAATGGAAAGGTTTGGTTGAAAATGAGATAAGGAAAAGGTTCAAGTGTCTCAGATCAGACAATGGAGGTGAATATTTCAGCAAAGAGTTTGATAGGTACTGTTCTGAGAATGGAATTCACAGAGAGAAGATAGTTCCAGGAACACCACAAGAAAATGGTGTGTCAGAAAGGATGAACAAGACAATCATGGAGCATGCAAGGTGCATGAGATTGCATGCAAGATTGCCTCTACAATTTTGGGCAGATGCTGTAGACACTTTTGTTTATCTAATAAATAAAGGGCCTTCAAGTTCCTTGGATGGTGGCATTCCAGAGGAGGCATGGACAGGTAAAAAGGTAAACTACTAATTTTTAAAGACTTTTGGTTGTGAAGCCTTTGTCCACATTAATAAAGAAAATAGAACAACGCTTGAGGCAAAATCGAAGAAATGTACCTTTATTGGATATGGTATTAATGATTTTGGTTATCACTTATATGATTATGAAAATCAAAAAATCATTAGGAGTGGAGATGTAATATTCAATGAATAGGTCTTGTATAAGAATCAGTTGTAGGAAAAGAAACAACAAAAAGAAAATAGAGAATATACAGTGCTTGACGATATCACAGGAAAAGTGATGGTGCCTGAAAATCAGAATGATCAACAACTAGAACAACAATCACAATAGCAACAAGCACCTCAAACACTTGAAAGTGGTGTTAGAAGATCTACCAGGATAAGTACACCCCTTGAACGATACTCTCCTTCATTATATTATGTATTGTTGACTAATTCTGGTGAACCAGAATGTTATGAAGTAGTGCAGGTAGAAACCAGGAAGAAGTGGGAGCAAGCCATGAAAGAAGAGATGGAATCCTTAGCACATAACCAGACTTGGGACTTAGTCAGGCTACCTACAGGTAAAAAAACATTGCAGAATAAATGGGTTTACAAGTTGAAGAAAGAAATGGAGGTAGAAAAAGGTATAAAGCTAGACTTGTGGTGAAAGGGTTTGCACAAAAAAAGGGTATAGACTTTGATGAGATATTTTCTCCTATTGTGAAAATGACTTCAATCAGAACTATTCTAAGTCTAGTATTTGCTGAATATTTACATCTTGAGCAGTTAGATGTAAAGACAACCTTTCTCCATGGGGATTTGGAGGAAGAGATATATATGTAGTAACCATAAGGATATGAGGTAAAAGGGAAGGAGAAACTAGTGTGCAGGTTGAAGAAGAGCTTGTATGGCTTAAAACAGGCTCCAACGTAGTGGTATCTAAAATTTGACAGGTTTATGTCTGAACAAGGTTATACTAGGTGGCACTCTGATCATTGTGTTTAGCTCAAAAGGAAAAATGATGGCAGCTATATTATATTGTTATTGTATGTAGATGACATGCTTGTTACAGGTTCTAACATGCATGAAATAAATGAGCTCAAAAGAAAATTGGCAAATCCATTCGCAATGAAGGATTTGGGTGCTGCAAAACAAATCCTTGGTATGAGAATAACTAGAGACAGGAAGAATCACAAATTAACATTGTCTCAAAGTGAGTACATAGAAAATGTGTTGAAAAGGTTTAATATGCAGAATGCAAAACCAGTTAGTATACCTTTGGCTAGCCCATTTCAAATTAAGTAAGGAGGCGTGTCCAAGACTCAGGAAGAAAATGGCTCATATTGTCTAAAGTTCCATATGCATCAGTAGGTGGAAGCTTAATGCATGCAATGGTCTGCACAAGGCCTGATATCGCACATGCAGTGGGAGCTGTAAGAAGGTACATGAACAATCCAGGAAAAGAACATTGGATGGCGGTGAAGTGGATTCTCAGGTATTTGAGAGGTACCAAAAATCAAGCATTAAGCTTTGGTGGTTCAAACATTTCTCTACAGGGATCTGTTGATGCAGATATGGTAGGTGACAGAGATAATAGGAGGAGCATTGCATCATATATATTTACTATAGGTGGAACAAATATTAGTTGGGTCTCAAAACTGCAAAGTGTTGTTGCACTCTCAACAACAAAAGCGAAGTATGTTGCTGCTACAGAGGCTAGTAAAGAAATGATTTGGTTACAAAGGTTTCTGGATGAATTGGATAAGAAGCAGGAGTTGGGTAGGTTATATAGTGATAGCCAGAGTGCCATATATCTTGCAAAGAACTCTGCATTTCATTCCAAGACTAAACATATATAGCTCAAGTACCATTTCATACGGCCAACATTGGAAGATGGACAGTTGAAGCTAGAAAAGATACAAAATAGCCATAATCTTGCAGATATGTTAACAAAAGTTGTAACTAGGGAGAAACTGAGAATCTACTCAGTTTCAATTGGTCTTCAAGTATGATGAAGAAGATGAGAAACAACCATGTCCAAAGTGGAGTCATTGTCTAGCAAATGAAGCAGCAGTGGAGTTTCTATAATCAGTCTCCAAGTGGGAGATTGTTGGGTGTGTAGCCTGATTATCTTTTGTATTCAAAGGTTTCAACCGGATGTATACCCCAGGAAGATTGTACACCCCTCCACGCGGGGGGGCGATCCTCCCCAGCTGGGGGGTCTGGGGGCCAGCAGTTCCTCGGCTGGGGTTTGGGGGTAGCACCCCCGAGGCTAAAAATAAGATGTAAAATTGCCTTTAATAGTCTAGTAATTTCTAGTTAATATGGGTCGTTCATTAGGTGGATGATTTAACGGTAGAAGTTATTTTTAGATTAGGGTTTTTTTCCCTAGAAGGCAACCCCTCACTATATATGAGGGAATTGTATTGCGTCTATACATCTCTGCATTTTGAGTGAGGAAAAGAGAGGAGATTGAGAGCGAAGAGGGAGTTACAGTGGATCTGCAGTAGGTTGTATCTCTTCAGTTTGTTGGATAATATAAAAAGAAGGACTGGATGTTTCTCTGTGGACGTAGCCCAAATTGGGTGAACTACGTATATTTGTGTCTCTCTTGTTTTATGAATTTTCTGTGTTTATATTTCTACAATTTTTTATGTGTTCCATTGCTCTGTAATATATAATTTTCTAACACAATACATTTGGGATATATACCCCATTAATCTCCAATGTCAGAATCAAATTCCCAGGACCCCCGTATTTGATAGGTATGGATTTCCCCAGCATTATATCTAATAATTTTCCCATAACATGAATAGTAAGTGGTTCCTTTGGTTTTCTACAAAGTTTCTTAGAACAATATTCTTCAATTGTCTTAGCATAAATCGGTACGTCCTTCATAGCCTGAAGTAATAGAATTTTAACGAATAAATTCTACACTTCCCTAAAAAGTGAAATTCAGGATGAGGACTTTGTTTTCTCAAAGATAATCTTTCCAGATAAAGTGGACAAGTTTGACATCCTTTAGCAACAATAGTTTGTGAAGGGGTTTATTTCTTTATAGGAATCTGTGTTGGTTCATCCCCTATCACTATTTGTTCTGGTTATGAGACTCTATCATTGGTATGCTCAACAATTATAGGTGAAGTATGAGTATTGACCACCCGACCAGATCGAATATTTAATTCATTACATTCCATAGTGGAAATACTATATGCAGGGATGGTTAGTGTCTCAACCTGTTGATCCCCTCTATTATTTGTATTTCGATTGGGTTGGAAACGCAGTTGAGGACAAAGAGGAGGATTACTAGTGGGAGAATTGTCCTGAAGGAGGAGGAGGATGTGCACGCCAGTTATGGGACCATGAAGAATTTGGACCATATTGAGGGTACCAAGGTTGCCAGGGCACTGGATATTGCGAAGAATGTGACCAAGAAGGTGAAAATAGTACAGACTACTAACGAAAATTCATATTATTAAAATATTGAGACAGTTCTTGAGGAATACCTTGATTCATGTTTGGCGGTCGTGGTTTCCATGATTTCCTTGATTCCATAAAATATTTTTTATTTACTTCCTCATTTGTTCCCTAAAAGACTTCCTTCATTCCAGGAAGAGACTGACAAGTGCTAGTTGAATGAGTCTATTCATATATCGCACAAGTCTCCACGGAATCTAATGGAAATTCCTTCAACGGATGCTTCTTCCTTCATTGAGGGCGGAAAATAGGAAGCCTTCTCTGCTTCCATCTACTTTTGCTTCACCTACAACACGTCTAGCCGCGATGATAATGTGCTCAACATATTATTTCTTAGGTTGTCCAGCAGATTCCTAATTTCAACCTTTGTAACTCCACCATAGGATGTTTTGAGAGTTCAAATTCTGTGCCTCCTCGCAGCCCCTCGTGAACACTTAATGCATAATTCGCAGATGTATCAAATTCTTCCTTTGATATATCTCCTTTCCCTACTATGTTCAATAGCACCAGAGATTCCTCCCTTAGTTCTTTGAGAAAAATTATCTTGAAGATATCCTTATCCAAGTCATTGTGGCCTAATCTCTGCAAAATATATTGAAAACATTCTACAAAATCTTCCATATTCTCATCCTCTTTCTGCATAATATTAAAAAAATCTTCCTTTACATCCCGATATTTTTAGTAGTCTTGATATTTGTCACAGACAATTTCCTTCATATCATCCCATGTAGTAATAGATTTTCCTCCTAAACCCATAAACCATCTCAAAGATATGCCCTTCAAAGTAGTGAAGAATATCTTCAATTTCTGAGCATCAAAAATGTAATCATACCCCCAACAAACAAATTCTAATTCAAAAAGGAATGTGTCCAAATCCACGGAAGTAAGACCATGGAAATTAGGTAGTGTTGTCAAAGGAATAGGCTTCATAGGTGCATCACCTCTGATATCTCCAATTGGAAATTCAATCGAAGAAGTTGCAGGAGCCATGAATATCTAATAATACCCACTTGGAATTTCAACAGGTTTTGGCTCTGCCTATTCTATAACAGGTGATGGAAGTCTTTTAACAACATGTTCACAGTGTTGGACCTGCCAAAATGTAAGGGGATCTCCCCGGTAAGAAGTACCAATTAGACCTCAGATCCTTTGGTGTAGAAGTCCTAGAATCAGTCATATGGTAATGCCTTGACTGCGATTTTGCACAGAGGTAAGTAAGATGTCTCTGTTGGTAGTGATGGGCCTCTAAATTAGACATAAATTAAGGTCCATTCCTTTAACTTAAAACATAAATTAAAGCCTATGACCATCCTTCAACACATTAAACCTCTCCTTTTGCATTAGATAATTTATTTTTAACTTTGATATATTCATTAGGAAGGTTTATGAATAATTGAATATTTGTGCCTAATATTATTTATTTTTGTGGAATATTTTGAGAATATTGGGCAGATTATGAAGAGTTGGAGGAGGAGATAATTTAGGGAATTTTTCCATACTAATGGAGGATCAATAATAAATAATAAGTCAACAAGATATTATGGAATTATGGCATAAATTGTGGAACTCCAATTATTGAGAAAATCTAGGAATGTGTTCCACTAATCAAGGGATTTCAGTGGGGAAATATTCCTCCATCCATGGGGAATGATTCTTAATCATTTTGTATAAGTACGAAGTCGAATTTTCCTCTAGGGAATGATTGAGAAAGTTTAGGAATTTGTTCCTTGCCATTTAATGCAAATTCCTAGTATTGGGGACTAGATCCACTAATCCAGGTATTTTGGTGGGGAAAGTTTCCTACATTCATGGGGAATGATTCCTAATAATTTTGTATAAGTACCAAGTTGAATTTGCCTCTAGGAGGAGATTTTCATTAGTGTTCTTGTGGACAGAGCTTGTATTTTTGCAGCTGCATTGTATTTTCTTGTAGGGATGTAATTCTATTGATGAAAATAATGAATATTGGTATCTTGTTCAACTTCTAAATATTGTTTTCCTCCATAGGTCTCTGAGTTTCTTTGGGCTTGGCCATCCCAGGAACCTCAGAGCCCTTTTGTATCATTTTCTTTCTTTCTTTTCATTGCTTATTCACATGCATCTCTAGTTTTTATTTCTTTCTATTTCTACTTTTAGTATTAATGATTTCTTGTTGTAAGATTGAATTAAATGGTTGATGTAGGTTCTTTTGCAGGATCACAAGCATTATTTCATCATTTTCAAAGATTTATAAGTTCATAATAATCATTGAGTTTCTTGGATTAGTCTTCTTATTCCCAAATCTAGATTGTTGGACCTCCTTTTTAGCAAAGAACAATAAATTTATGCTATTTTTTAGAGCATTCTAATGAGTTTCAATAAACTTGATTCCACTTGCATTAGATCACAAAAACATTCTAGTTAATAACAAAAATTACCACATTGAATTTTCACTTGATTTCGTTAGGCATTTTTTAGATTTACTAGCTCACTAGTTCTGGAATTTCTAGATTTTTGACTAGTAATGTTTTTAATTTTCTTAGAATGTGTTAACATAGGTCTTTTTGAGTGATTCCACTTGGAATGGGGACCTAAGACATCCTAGTTAATACCAAAATTTGTCTCATCCAATTTGGATTTTATTTTCTTGGTCATTCGATGAATTATAGTAAATTTGTACATCATGTAGGAAATCAAGGGATCTTGTAGGAAATCACTGTAGCATCCTATAGGAAAGCAAGTTTTGAGGTCGAATTGAGGAAAAATCCTCTAGGAAGCTAGGAAAGGGTCCCTACTTGTCTCCCAAATCTTCTGACCATTCACCATCATATCCAAGCCACCTGTCACATCACCAAAAGAGATTAGATTTCACACTCTCACATGAAAAAAAAAAGACAAAAAGAAAAACAAATTTATTTTATTCATTTACATGCACAACAACAGAAGGTTTGATGGTTTGAATATGCATGCTTAAGATAGTAGGTTTTCATACATGTTAACTTAGAATTATTTTGAAGAAAACCCTCTTAGCAGTTAGTTAGAAAATGGTGTGTTTTAGCATTTGATTTCATTCTCTTTCCTTGTACTTTCTTTCTTGTAATAGGTCAAGGTTCCATTTTAAACATTTCATTTTCCACAATTAGTTTAGGATTTGACTTCAGTACATGACCTCCATTACATCATCACGGCAAAGGAAGGACACATTGTATTCTGCACATATAATGCCGACACCTCTTAAGTTTGTACGAACCCTGGGTTGATAATTAAAGTCAGTTGCCTTGGGAGTTGCAGAATTCTTGTTGCAATAACGAAGTGCATCAGGTAGCAAGAGTGTGATAGCTACAACAAGCCAAGGAAGGTGCATGAGAGGTTCAAACACATGGGGGTTGCGATGAGTACACCCCTTGGGAACCTGTGCTAGCACAAAGTTAAGAAGGGAACATACGAGCAAAGATGCATCACAACATGGAAGGAAGGTTAGCTAGAAATCCAAAGCGATGGTTAAACCAACAACACATTTCAGAAAGATTCGTATATACATACATAGAAAAGTTCATACATGCATGCTTAAGTAAACAAATACAAATATCATTTAGATTAAACCAGATAGCATAGAATACAATACAACATATGCATGAAACATTTTGCCTCTATTATATTAATAAGTGTAAGTTTCAGTCATACAATACAGCCATGTCTGACCACTAGTTTTGACAGCGGAATGTTACAGTCACAACTTCCTGCTCCTCCAAATAGATATACTAGCTCTTCGTAGTGGTGAAGCCAAGGCTCGTTACAATACTATCCAAGCTCTCTCCAAGATAGTCTTATCAAAATCTTGGCTGACCAAAAGCCTTCACAATGAGTTATGAGGTTCTATTTATGGTAAAGGGTGGGGTGATCCTTGCCATTCCCCTTTGTGATAGTTCATCTACCCTCATGACTCTTCATCTATTCTATGACTGTTACATCCAACTATCGACACTTGAACTTCCACTTGACAATACCTTATATTACAATGCACATGTGCCCATGTGAGACAAAATGGCTTCAGCAAGCCATGAAAGACACCACTGACACTCGTTCTGTTGTGGTGAGACAAACTCTTTGACATGCTTGTGATGGTGAAGGTGGTGAGCTGATGCCAAGCTTGATCATCCGTGATCGTGTGCATGCCCTCCATGGTGACATCTTGTTGAAGCGAACTCTTGCCTCCATTGCATATGGGTGCATTGGTGTGGATACTCCATCCAACTCGTCTACTAACATGCACATGGTCTTCTTGGGTGCGGCGAACTGACAATACATTGTTGATCTTCCAGTGTGTGTTGGTGGTCATGTGCATGAATTGTCAATTGCATGTTCAACTTCAGACAGACTTGCTTCTTGTCTTTGCTTCAATGACTGTGCCAAATGGGTTAGATCACATGTGAGCGCACAATGACATGCATGTTGTTGAATTCCCTTGCATGTGATCAACAACAATGCTCACCATGTCTGCTCCATGCAAATTGCTAGGATGGATCTATAACTTATACAGGTGAAATTTCATCTGTGATTGCATGTTGTGCCCACTATTGTACATGTTCCTGTTGCAACTCATTATCTCGTCTATGCAGCTCCTATCCTTCCTTGAGTTGTTGCTTCATCACATGCAACTCCTTCTCTCTTCCATTCTATGTCTTCGCGTGATCTTCATGTCGCATTGTCACCTCATAGCCTCAATATCCAAAGTTGATTTCATCACAAGTGAATCTACTTGAGCTTGCAACTTTTTTCCACCTCTATGTTGTCTACAACCTTCCTCTTGCATTTGTCGCATCTAGGTGTGCTACCTATTGTTGGTGCCTATGGTGCTACTTGTTGTGATGCTGCTACCATCTTATCTTGATGTATTTGTCCATGAACAACTTGATGTCTTCATTGGTAGGCAATCTCATAGACACTTTCTTAGCTGCAACCCACGTTTTTCTCTCAATGGTGTCCTTTCACTCTGCTCTCTTGAAAGCCATTGTACTTGTGCTAATGAGAGGCAGTCGAACACCTGCAATACCTATGGACATGGCAACACTCATGGCAAGAAATATGTCAGTCAAAAACAAAAACGAACTTGAGTTGTGAGGAGGCTGACTAACTACTGGAACTGTCCAATTCATAGTCCAGCATGGCTTGCTGAGGATTGAAACTATGCAATACGCAATTTCAGTTAGCAGTGACATGCAACCAATAAACTGCATTGCAGATTTTCTGGGGCTAATGGGACACTTCCTCCAAGAATTGAGCAATGAAAGACTGGAGGTCATTGCTTGGCTAGGCTTGCACAATTTTAGGAGGGAAGGCGGAGCTTTCGCGGAAATGCGTAGTGCTAGCTGGGCAAGGCACGGTCCAGGCCAAGGCAACCCAGTCTGAGTGACGGGTGACTAGAAACATGAGAAGTCCGAATGCTTAGTGAGATGAGTATAAAAAAGAGTGAATGATCATTCATGCAAACAACAACTATAGGATTTAGGAAACAGGAAGGCATGCATGTGTGTGAAGAGAGTCCCTGTAATGATGACTGTCCTTGCAAAAACACTTTCATGCATGTGACAATAATGAGATGTTAATGAAAACTGAAACGGTTCTAGTACAAGCTAGTATGTAACAAAACGACAGCAAGCGCTCACTGAAATCAAGCAGAAAACATTCATACGAAGTGAAACACAAAAAGTGCTAGAAACATGGCATGAAACATGAAAAGTAGGCTTACCCCAAAAAAATTGAGCTGAATGTGTCAACGACTCCTAAATGCAATGTGGGATGTCAAAGCTGTAAGATCGATGTGAGGAATGAGCTCTGCAGTGTCCGATTGATGAGTTTTGATAAAATCGAGGTTGCAACGTGCATGCCACAAATCTAGGGAAAGTGACACTTGGAAAGAGGTTTCTGAAATGATCTTTGCATGTAACCTCCAAATGTTAAAAATAGATCCCTGAAACAAGGGGTTCCTTTGCATGTTGCCTTGGGAGGAGAAGTCCATGTATGGAAATCATTTTTGCATGGTCCCGGAGGGGACCGATCAACTAACTGCACATGCAATAGTCTACTCAGCTGGGAGGGAAAAATTCACATTTTTGGGAGGGATTTGGGCTGGCTACCTAGAGGGATTGTGCAATTTCTAGGTAGAGCAGCTAACTGTTGCCCAAAATTGCACAATTTTTTCACTAAGCAGCCCTGCTGGGAGGAATTGTGCAATTTTCTGGGTGAAGCTTGGCTGGAAAATTTGTGCAATTCTGGAGCGCAACAGGCTACCAGACAAAATTGCGCAATTTATGGAGGGAAGGTTGGTTTCCCTTGAGAATTGAATAGTTTTTTGAGGGAGTTGCTCAGCCTGCAGCTGGACCAAGTCCGGGAGAATAGCTTATGAGGGGAATGCAATAAGCTTTGATGGGCAGGCTGTCATTCTGCAAGAAAAACACTGAGGCTTGTGTGTTTGATAAATAAATACATGCTGCTATGAAAGGTTCGTAGGGAGGCTCCAAAACGAAGCTAAGGCAAAATTTTGGAGGGTGGTTGTAGCTGCTACAACACTTGGAGACACACTGGTAGAACTCTAGCTCTCTGAATGGACTCTGTTCGTGAAAAGAAATTCTAACACCTCTGGAAGTATTGTTCAGTTCTCAGTTCATCTTAGTTTCCAAACTATCTTGATTGTAAGATGTAGCATCTGCAAGCTCTTGGTTGATTGACACACATTCCAAGCCAAGGAAACATAGTTGTTTCGATTGGGGTTGAGGGGTATATTGATGCACAAGAAATATAGTTGTTGGAGTCTTAGTTTCATCTTTGGTGTTTCTCCGTTGCTAGCAGGCCTGCATAGTACCCCAGCGGAGTCAGATAGGAACACAAGCATGGCTTGTGAGCCTGGTCAATACCCTAGTGGAGTTACTTGCATCACCTCTCTATGTAGGAAGCCTTTCTCTTCTTTCACCTTATTCATTTTTCATTTTTTGAAAATTTTAATTTTTCATTTCTTCATAGCTATGCATAACACTTATTCATTTTGGAGGCGGAAGAGGGATCCCAACTTATTGAGAGTAGAAGAGTTGTTCCAATAGAGAAGTAGTTTATTATACCCCTCGTAGGTTGTTTCAAGAGTCACGCATGGTTTCATGCAAAACTAACCTATGAATGAAAACAAGGAAACAGACAACAAAGCAAAGTAGAAGCAGAAGTAAATGCAAAAGCAAAGTGAGTAAGCAAACAAACAAGAAGGAGAACAAACATGGAAAGCAAGAAAGCAAACAATCATGCAAGCAAGAAGACTGAAAGAAAATGCTACTCCTACTCCTAAGCTAACGGTGCATGGGCCTAATCACGTGAAGTGATACCAGTGGCTGCATTGGTTGACCCATGTTGGTGAAGGCATGGTTTGCAAACATTGCAGTTGTGTAAACCAGCGAGCATGAAAGATATAACGATGAATACAGACACACTCCGAGATTACAAGCGAACACAAAACAAAGATGAGTGAATGTGCATAACATGCAACCTGTGCAGCTGCCATGGTGTTGTGTTACATTGCATGCAGATGTTGAGTGTATGCATTCTCTTGGCTATGACATGCAAGCAAACGTGAGAAACGTAGACAACTTATGTTGTGCATGCTTGCTTGCTGTGTAAGATTTGTCCAATGCTTGAACGATGGGATCATGTAGTTTGAGTGGAGGAAGAAAAATTTGGGTGTTTGGTTGATATTCAATGCAAAGAAGAGAGTGATGAGGAGCCTTGAGCATTTCAACAATTTCCTAACCAGAAGTGAAACCAACCTCAGGATAGTGAGGGCTTCACATAACCATTAGCTTGGGTTGAAGTTCCTCGACAGTCTGCAGTGTTTCGACTCCATTGACAGGTAGATTATCATAGACCAGTGTCTTAGAGATTAACAACGATTGAATCAACATCATGATTAAATAAAGATGTAGAGAGATCACGACAACCAATATCAGAAAATCTATGATGTTTGTCGACATCCTCATGATTTGATGAATCGTGCAGAGGGGTAGATGAGAAGCAAATATGTTCACCCTCTGCGTTTCCAGAAATGAAAAATGATATTTTGGATGGATTTTCGGAGGAAGATGTGTCCTCTCCGCACCGTGATGACAGAATGACATCCGATGTGTCCTATGAATGATCGAAAGTAGAAAAATCCAGAAATGGGTTTTCACAGGGGAAATCAACAGTGGGAGAATCACAAGGGATGTGAGGATAAAGAGGATGAGGCATGGTTGGAAGGGAGTCATCCTTCATCATGGGTTCTTCTTTAGATTCCTGCACACACACATCATGAATGATCGTGCAAGTTGGTTGCATAACACCAACTCATTCGACAACTTGATCCTCTTTTATAGCAGGTGAGGAGTCCAGAATGGAAGAACACAAGATAGTACAATCTCGAGGATCACTAGAATGTGGGGATGGAGGTTGAGAGTGTTAGTGTCGGTATCTTCATCCCTCCATCAGTGATCAAAATTTTTCTTTTTTCATGCATTTTAGGTGTCCCATCCAATCAGTTGCATTCCATTAGGTCATGGATCAATTGATGGAAGTGGTTCATTATCAAATTTCCCTCATGGTCCTTAGCTGTTGGCCTATTTTCACAAGTTCAAGTCATTTACAGTCATTTTTTGTCATTTACATTTACAAAAGCCATTTTTAGGGTTTTAGGTCTCATTAGGTCTAGGGTTTGCCACCATGGTCTTCAGAAGCTTAATAAGAGGTCAGCAGACACATGAGGATGTCTAATAAGTTCATAAAATCACAAATTTCACTAATGATTTGCTTCATAAAGGGTTTTTACCTCAAAACTTTGTTTTGAAGTGAAAACAAAGTTTTTCTATTTTCATGTACAAATTTATGTAATTTTAATGTTTTCATATGTAATAAAGCTTTAGATACAGCCCTTGGTCACCTTGCCAAGCTCCAGCACTCCAGCTACTGCAAAAGAAACAAAAACATCCACGCATCATGTTCATCAAAAGACAAAAGAGCCAAAACTATAAAAAACTGGGTTTTTAAAGCAAAGTGAATTCAACTTTAAGAAAGTGGGTTTTTTCTAAATGAAAAATTAAAGTCGAAATGTATATAAAGTGATCCTTTGTGTTAGAAGACCTCATTTGTGCTAAAGAGAGAGAGAAAGAGGAAAAATTGCATTTGAGGAGAAACAAGTGAAAGTTGCAGCAAAAAACTCTAGTTTTCACCGGCGTGACGCACCTGGGCACTGGCGCGACGCACCTGTTAGGTGCTATGCACCGGGCACAGGATTTGCAAAGGAATTTCAATGTGTGCTACGCACAGGAAGTGCGCTATGCACCTGGGCATTGGCACGGTGCATCTGTCAGCTAAGCTCAAAAACTCATTCCATTGATTTTCCAAGCCTCCAAATTTGCAAACAACCCCTCTACAAGTAAGTACATCCTCCCATTTGCCCTAGCAAGAGATTTTGTCCTCCATGATGGTGATGTGAGTGCTTAAAAAATGAAACTCTAATTGCCTCAAAGTTGTGTTGTCAAAACTGTGTAGGGTTTTTGTTATTCTTGTTGTTTTCACTCCCTTGTATGATTTTCTCACATCCCATCCCCCTGCACCAAATCCTATGCCCTATACATAATTCCCACTATTCCCCAAACCCTAATTCCCTTTTCCTAAACCCTATCATTCCCTAAAAACCCTACTGCTATCATCAAAACCCTCCTTTGCACTTATATTATCAGTCAACCCATCAAATCCCAAAAAGAAAACAACAGACACCTATACTTAAGAAAATCTCTTCATACTCATCATTCTACATTCTACAATTGCAAATATGGAAACAGATTCAGCTTATGAAAGGGATGAGGAAACTGTGAGTGATTCCTCCCAAGAGATTCATGCACCAAGAAAACCACATAAGGGAGGAAAACACATCCAGGAGGAGCCCACCACACTCACAGAGTTACTAGCTTTCCCTCTTGCAGTAACATGTTTTAAACATTAGTCTTGCTACCAGTTTTGTGAGATGGTGGAGAGGCTAAAATACCACAATGAACTTGCTAGGCTATTTGTCCTTCATCTTCACAATGGCCAGGTGAACTTAGCAGGTGTTTCCTTCACTTTGACACCTAAAACCACAGCTGCAGCAACAGGTATTCCAAATTTGGGTGAATAGTGGAACAAAGGACAAATTGTGGGCAAAGAGCATTATGAGCCTTATGTCAAGGTTAGTTATCAAAGGCAAATTAGTAGGGCCTTTCCTTTCAGATACCTACAGGACACTTATGCTCCGCTTGTGAAGCTAATTATCAAATATTTCACCTGTGAAGGGAGGTTTTCTCGCTTGTACACTTACCATGTTATATTATTGATACATTTCACTAGAGTGAGGATGATGAACCTCCCCTATGTCATATGTAGAAATATTGAGAAGATGGCTACGTTGGTGCAAAGGAAACCTCTTCCTCAACAGTTCAGTAGCCTTTATCATTTTTCATTGATCAATATTGTTGTTTTGCATCAGCTGAGCTTGTTTAGTATTTCATGGGATACTTTCATTTCACATGAGGTTTTTAAAAGCTCTTAGGTGACCCCACTAGTGTTTCAAGAGGGAGGGCCTTCAAATCAGCCAAAGGTTCATGAGACTAAAAATACAGGTGTGGCAGTATTTGTCACTTATGAAAAGGGCATAAGGAGACTATTTGCAGCTGCCAAACAAGTATTATCTTCACCTGGGGTGGAGGGAGTCTCGTTTCCTTCACCAGACAACAAGAAAATGCTATCTTCACCTAGGGTGAAAGGGGCTTTACCTTTTTCTTCAGCAGAGCAGGTACAGGATAGAGGAAAGAAACCATTGCATGATGAAGGGCCTTCTGGAGGTCAAGACAGGGATTTCATTTTGATTGAGGAAGAGGACACTGATTTGGGCTCACTCAAGGATGAGATCATCAAGGAGCAGGAAGTTGAGATCCAAAACCTATCAATTAACATTGAGAGGGCTAAATGGATTATTAATTACCTTGAGCAATGGAACAAGCAACTAGAGGACAAACAAACAATCATGGAGCTACAAAACATAAAGGAAAACCGACAATTGGCAAAGAAGAGGAAAATCAAGCTAACTTCACTAGAGAAAGAAATAGAGGCCGACTGAGAATCATGGTTGGAAAGAGTCAATATCCCCCTTGAGAAGTTGTTGGACAAGGCCAATAAGGAGAAGAAGATGTTGCGACACATGGCTTATCACTATTTGGCCCAAAACAAAATTTGTAAAACAAGGATAAGAAGCCTAAAAGCCAAGTTAAGGAGAACTTTGAGGAGAAAGAAAGAGCAAGATAAGCTCAAGATCTTGGCTAAAGCTTCATTGGCCTAGCATAGCACCTGACATAGATCATTCATGGAAAATTTCAAGAAATTTGGTGAACGTTTTGACATTTTTTTTAATTTTTCAGGGAAAAACAGGTTTTTCCGGCAGGTGCGTAGCGCCACCAGCGTTCACTTTTGGTAGGGACATCCATTTGAAGAAAAATTGGCATTTTTGGATTCATTATGAAAATTTATGCATGCTCAAAAATTACTAGGAAATTTTGACAAGTTTTGGATCTCCAAAAGGGCCAAAAACACCGGAAAAATGCCCTCTTTGCCACTTTTGGGCCACACAGGAAGCAGTCTTGGGAGATTGCAATTTTGGAAGGGCAAATGGACTCAAAATCAGAACATTCAAGTTGTTCCAGAAAGTAGACTCATAGGGATTTTCAATGAGCTATCCTATAGCTAATTTGGAACTCAGGAAGCCCTCCAAAAGAAGCTTTGAAAAAGCACTATGCACACAAAAAATGGTGCTACGCACAAGATGAAAATGTGCCAATTTTGCTCAAAAACTCTATTTTTCACCTAGTTTTCTTCTAGTTTGACTTTTTCTCTCTTATGGTCAAATTCATGATGTGACATGATGAAAATTGATGTAATATGATGTGAAAATGATAAAAATTGACTTGATAAGGTAGATACATTAGTTGTAGGTGGTTTAGAGTTGAATGAATCAGTTTCCTAGGTTTTAGAGGCAAGCTATTCCACTGCCTAATTTTGTGTTCCTAGTTTAGATATCGTTGAAACCACCCCTCTTCTTATGGATTCAACCCTTGATGGATAGCACAGGTGGTTTGGAGGTCTATATCATGTGTTTTTTTAGTCATTTGTAAAGGTTGGACTCTTGTGGATGCATTGAGCTACTTTGTACATCATTTCTGCAGTTTGGCAGGGAAATAAACTAGGGTTTTGCAGCATTTTGTGGGATTCTTGTGGTAATGTGATTTAGTATTGTTTTCTTCTTAGTTATTCAATGATCTTATGTTTATGTGTGCCATCATCTCTTTTATTCTTCATAGCTAAATGAATCAAGTGTAAAAGGTAGAATTCATTGATGTTTTAGTGCTTTGCCTTGGGGTTTATTTAGCTTTACATGTTTTCTACTGTTTGAAGAGGACTCATGACACTTGCATGCCCTCTCTGGCTCCTCACCAGTCTCTAGACTCACCATTACACTCATTTCTAAGTGCTAAAACACTTGCCTACCTTGACCCATAGAATCCTCTGCAAATATGTGTTGATTTCCTAGACCCAATGCTACCTTCCTCATTTGATCTAGAAACCAACCATTAAAATCAATCAAATTCTTCTGAGAAAACATACCTAGCCTCAAATTAGTTGTTATATCAGTTATCTCAAGCCTTCCTTGATATATTTTCATTGATATTGACAAGGAGAGAGCCCTCTCCCGACCTGGTAGGGCTAGCTACCAGGTTAAGCGTGGTTTGATGTTACCCTAAACTTGCCTTTCTCAGCCTGAGTTAGATTTAGGCCCTAATAGATGGAATGAATCCACGTGAAAACCAACAAGATTCAAATCAAATACGTGCAGATATTAAGAGCAGGTGGGGTGGGAGAATGTGACATTTCAACAGATGGTTGTGCATGATCTCCCACATCACTCTGCAATGATGGAGATGTTTGATGAGATGAAGGCGGACAGTCACTTGTGACAACAACTATGCCTGCCTATGATTGCATAGGTCCATCACTGAAGAGTGCTGAGTGGGGTTCGGATATGCAAAGAAGATACTCAAATATCCCATAAAGAAATTCCCAATCAGTTTCATTTTCGGGAAATCGGTATGCAAGATTACAAAAGCGTTTGTAAAACTGATCAACGGATTCATTGGGTGCTTTTTTTAATTTCAGAATTTCTTGATCGAGTGCTTTATACTTATGTTGTAGCGGCTACAACCACCCTCCAAAATTTA
Source organism: Pinus taeda (assembly GCA_000404065.3). Taxonomy (NCBI): domain Eukaryota; kingdom Viridiplantae; phylum Streptophyta; class Pinopsida; order Pinales; family Pinaceae; genus Pinus; species Pinus taeda. The sequence continues at coordinate 83,850 of APFE031010737.1, forward strand.
GGCTTGCACCAATTTTAGAGCCTCCCTTGAAGAGTTTCACTTGATGACTGCACACACTTGGGTTCACTACGTGAGCTCATGTGAGTTTTTACATCTGCTTTGCTTGTTCATTGCATTCAATTATCTACATGTTGATGTCTAAGTCATGCTTATGACCATGTTCTGGTTATGCTCAAAGTCTTCGCTTCATATGTGCTTGCAGTGTTGTATATGAAAGCATATGTTGCACTCACACACAGAGTCACATTCATTGTTGTGCAAGCATCGTCTCGATCAATGAAAGATCAATCATGAGTGTCACACTTGTCACATGCACCGTCGGTGAGTCTTGTTGAACATGTGTGTCTGGATGGTTTGGCCGTTTCGTCATCAAGTCATGCAAGTGTGTGTTTGTATGATCACTTATGCATCCTTCGATTGTTCACACACTTAGCCATTTTTGTTGAAGGATCTGACAACCTGAATCCCTTTTGACAAACGGACCATCACTCTATCATCGACTCAATTGACTGTCAACCAGAATAATGGAGAAGCACCAAGCTAGTCTTTTCAAGTTGCACTGCCTACAAACAATTAAATCGACTCTCATGCTCGCCACCAAGATAGTCGGACCTGACATTCACCTCGGTACTAACTACCCTCAAAAATTGCATAGAGGCCACTGACTTAACCCACTCAACTAACTAAGTAAATTGCACAAAAAGGTCAGAAAACCACCAAGTGCCCATTCCTGTTTCCCTCAAACAATTGCGCAGTTTTCCCAGTCAGTCATCCTGATAGTAAACCAACTGTTCATCTTAGAAATTTTGCAATGTTCATGAGTAGTACTTCCACTGCCCATCAGTCAGCTCAGCTCAAAAATAAACCAGAGATGATTAGCAAGCTAGCCTGCTAGACTCAGTGTAGTTTGCCTTGCTAGTAGCCCTTAGCAACAGACTGCCAATTCCCTCTAGGAATTGCGCAGTTTCTACTTCCAGTCTCCCGGGCATCCAAATGGAAGTTTCCTCTCGGGATTTCATAGTTTTGGATACCAATGACCCTAGTAGCCAAGTGGAAGTTCCCTCTGGGTATTGTGCAGTTTTGGCCGCCAGTGACCCAGGAAGTTCTCCAGAAAAACTACACAATCCCTGCCAGCTGACCCTTCATGTAGCTTGGCTCGTTCCTCTGGAAAATTGCGCAAATCTGGTTGTCTAGCCTTGGTTCCCATTAATTTTGAAAAATGCGCACAAAATGCCTTCCTTGCCTTCCAGCAGCCTAGACTGTTCCTCCCAAAATTTGTGCAATTTTTCCTCCCAGCCGAGCGAGACCTTGTAGACAGTCACTGTCGACTCAGATTTCTTGTATCCATCTCTCAGTGACTCTTGCGCAGTTTCCATCAGCAATTTCCTGGAGCCATCATCTCGCATCACAGCCTTGCTACTTCTCCCGGTCACCTAAACTCGAATGATCACATGTCATGGTAGACTAGGAGGATTTGGATTTGATGTTGTCTCATCATGAGTGACTGCAGGTACATGGTACATCAATGAACATGGTGAAATGATGAATGGGATGAATGAAGAGAGCACATGCAGAATGATAGGTTCACCAATAGATGAATGAAAAAAGCATGCAAAGCGAACGAATGTGACGAACAAGCACCTTCGAGAACAGATGAGCCTGTTAAGCCTTCAAACATGCAAGCAAGGAAAAACACACTGAAGATTCATCACAAGAACGAAGGACCATCAAAGACTCCACGCACTTCGCGATGCAGAGTTGAATATATGATACCCCATGAAGACATCCATCACCTAATAGCACTATAGCTCGACATGCACTCCAATAGTAGCACAAGTGTACCAACATTGTCATGTCACATCATGTTGAGTCACATCATAAGTCATGCCACCCGCTTGTTGTCAATCAATGTGATGTAATGTCGAAGTCCAAGAGACCCACTTCTTGAACAAAGAGTCATGTAAATCAAAGAGTCATGGAAATCAAATGGTCATGAGGGTAGTCGAACAGCCATAAGGTTCAATTTCACCCTTGGCTATAAATACCCCCTCATGAGGGTCTATAATCTTTTCTTTGAGGAGTAAGTAGTGGCTCCAATGCCTCGCTAACGGGGTTAGTGATGTATGGTGTAATGATATGTCTTGGAACTTTCTCTTAACTCATAAGCTTGTTAACAGGCTAGCACCTTTTCACATGTGTATTGTATCTATTGTAATATTGATCTTTAACACTTGTAATGCATGTTGCGTTGACATTTGTTCTACATTTGAATTGTTTCATTTGTTGTAATGTATAATCTATTAATGGAAATGTGTTGTATATGTTGTTAATGTTGTCCCATCCGTGTCGATTTCTCTGCCAGACATTAGAAAGACCTCTCACCTAAACCTTGATGTAACAACCATTGCACTCATTCGAACTCTTCCATGTTTGTTGTATGTGTTATCTTACCTTGTCTGTTGTGACTGTCGCATCCGAGTGGACTGCTCTACCAGAAGATGTGTATGTCCTTTTTTGTTGTGTGTTCCTAGCTAAGTTGGGACTGATCCCTTTCAACCAGGAAATCATCTTCACCTTCTTCCCCTCACAGTGAAATAACCATTGAAACAGGTACACTTACACTCACTAGGCACACGAACCTCACTTCTTGAAGACAAAGTGAATCACTCTCTTGTGTTGACAAGCAAGAGTTGAGGCAAATCCTTAAGACAATGGTAACCGAACCATCATACTGGATGGGACTCCCACACCAAATGATGTGAGGTCTAGTTGGGACTTCATACCGAGGTGATCCCCTGAATTTTGGTGGGTCCAGCACCGTCAACATTTTTGACGCTAGAAGGAGGGCAGCTAGTTGTACATCGTTGAAATTCCCCTCCCACTTACTCATCAATCATATGGTCAAGGTAGTAACTCATGCTCCCTCTCACATGACTCTATAGTTGGTTACTCCTCACCTACTAGAATTGAACACGAGATTTCATATCAACACCTTTGCTCTGTCTATCCCGTCACTCACTAGTTTTCAAAAGCAGTCAGACTGATCCTAGACGTATATCATCTTCCACACACATCTAGGAAGGCAAAAGCCACTCCCACAGGAGTTGTTGTATCATCGGTGGAAGAATCAGTCCTTGCCACAATTGAAGGTCTAGAGGAAGCTAGTAAAGATGGAGAGGAACCTCCAATATTCCTTGAAGACAAATAAGCCACTCTTGTGATCTTGGGATCGAACTCCGATATAGAAGGCAGAGGGGAAGGCAGCGAAGGAGGTGGAGGTGGAGACGAACTGACAGACTCGGGTCCAGAACCATCAGACTCTAAACGAGAGGAAGAAGATGAAGAAGATGAAGATATGGCTGACCCAAATCTTGAATGGATGACTTAGGGACCATTGGCCCTCTCGAACATTCTGCATAAGATGCTGAAGTGAGCAGAGATGATGAACATCAAGTTCAACCTTGACAATGCGGTGAAGGCAGAAGACCACCTAGACAAGTTCTACCTACAACTGCAGACCATTGAGGTACGCTATGACAACGTAGCATTTAGACTATTACCATGTACCTTGGATGGCTGCGCAGCTACTTGGTATCACAACCTTCCACCCAACTCCATACAAAACTAGGGTTCTTTCAAACGTATGTTCCTCTAAACGTTTGTTGATGACAAGACCCCAACCACGTTGCTCAAGGAATTGGGAAGCCTCGGGATGGAGGGAAAATAGAAAGTGAAAGACTTTAATCAGAGGTTTATGCATATTTTGAAAATTTTGCAACAGACACCAAACCTCATGACTCCATCATTGTTGACTATTACACTTTTGTACTACCAACCACCATTGTGAATTTCATCAAACAAGTTGTGAAGCCAACACTTTTAGAAAGTTGTAAAGAGACTATTTCTATTGAAAAATAATTGCACGCAATTGGAGTCATCAGGGACGATGAGTCAACAAAATATTCCAAGGATGCTAGTAGAAAGCTCTAAGCAAAAGTCAGCAAGGGTAGAGACAAGGAAGAAACTGATATTGAGACCATCACTTGCCTTGTAAAGAACTTGGCCACCGAAATGTCCAAACTCAAGAAATGGAAAATGGACACATTCTCAAGTAGCCATCTGCCTAGACAGAGACAGGCAATTAGTTCATCAATCGGCTCATCAAGCAACAACCGATTCGCTTCCAAATTTGCGCATAAGCATGTGTTCCAACTCGAGCATTGCATTGACCCTAATTTCTATTCATTCCATGAAGAGTTCCACCCTGAGAACTCCTTCTTAGATTGGAAGCAAGTCGTTACCTCAATCTGCAGTCACACACTTGATGCGGAAGGCGCTATGTAGGAGCAGTCGGAAGACATTGATGATGGTGAAGAGGTTGCACCTCACGAAACACCAAGTTTTGGGCATGTGGTGAACGCTTATCAGTGCTCGCAAGTAATCTCACAGATGAACACTAAGAAGCAGCCCCAAAAGAAAAATGATCATTACAATCTTAGGAGTAAAGGGGTTCCCCCTACACTTGGGGAAATTCAAGAGAAAGTGAGGTTGCGGATAAAAAAAGTCGATCCACTGGCTGTGTCGAAGCAATAAACACAAAGAAAATCTAGGAAGATAGCGGTGGATAAGAGTACATCCATGAGTAGCAAGTTGCAAAACACTCCACTGGACAGCACAGACATCCGTTCCACCCCGGACACCTCAGTGATTCTACCACCTCTGGACTACAACATAGTCAACGACATGAAGAAAACTCGGGTGAACAATAGCTTGTTCGAGTTAGCCAAAGTCCAGAGTCAGCAAGATATCTTGTTGTGTGCGTTTGGACAAACAGTAGCAGACAACGCAACCTCTACCAGCAAGGGAGAAAGCACACCTCCCAGATCACTATCTACTATGCTCAATATGCTCTAGATGGAGGAAGAAAACTCAATTTTCCCCCCATTCCTGCTTTCATTCGAAGTTTTCAACTACAATGTTCACAACTGCTTGGTTGATTCTTGCATGGCAGCCAACATCATGCCTCTCTCCATTGCTAGGAAGATCAATGCATGATGGAGTGAAACGTTCACAAGAATCATCCAACTTGACAAAACATCAGTACCAGCTATTGATGAACTTTGAGATGTGATCATTCGACTATCTCACAACGGTCTATTTCACCTATGCATCAACATAGTTGTTGTGGACATACCAGAAGCATATGGCCTGCTACTCAGCAGAGACTAGTCCAGCAAGCTAGATGGATATTTTGCTACGGAATGGTCTCACATGCGGCTTCCGTACAAGGGTATATGTAACTAAATCTGGGTGTTATCCGAGAGGTATATGAAATATAATGTCACTCCCCTTAATGACAAGAATGAACCATTGGCCTTCGCAGAACTCATGTTTGGAAACTATTCCTGGAAAAGACATTGTAGTGTTATCTTGCATGGGCAACTCCAACCTCATCAAATAAGCAGTTGGGACTCCTTCCTCACCCAACTGATGATAATGAAACTTGTAGAGCTTTTTTTTCCGATGGTAGTAGTAGTAGCAACAATGGTAGTAGTAGCAATACCATCATGCCAAATGGCCCATGTACAGACGAGCTGTGGGCTAGGAGCTCTGACAAGTGTGAAATGCATGATGGCCCAAGGACTGAGTGTATCGTAGTCATCCGAAACGATGTACAATGCATGATTTCGAGCCTTTTGAAGTTCAAAAGCACAAACATTGATGTTGCGTATGAAGCACTCATGCTGAACACACAAAGGACCAACACTACGAATGAACAAAACAACCTGGGAACCTACCATGACCCGAAGATGGCTAATTTCGACACAAGCTACACACCACAATAGTGACAAATTGTTGACCGCTTGATCGAACAATACCAGGATGGGTCTACATGAGTAGATGATGACTTGAGTACACACTACACATGAGCAATCCAACATGAGATTCTAGGTAAAGGAGGAGACGAGCCAATGCAGCAAAGAACAGGTAACACATACATGTTGTTTGCACTCCTTTGACTGAAAATATTGACTAACATTTTAAGTGCTCGGATTACTTGCAAAGTTCTTCATTTTACTTGTTTTTCTAATTTAAATCTCGCATGTAAGAAATCTAGGAAAATCTTCTTACGCATTGACTTTAGAAACTTGAACCCCTCCCAGAATAAAAATGACTACCTCGTGCCATCATTCAAGCCCTTGTTGCACACAGTACCTGAAACAGTGGTGTTGTCTTTATTTGAAGGTCTTCTAGAATGCCACCAGGTTCTGATAGCGGAGCTCCACTGGTCTATGAAAATCTTGGCCTCCACACATATTATTTGCAATCACTGGATAGGAGGATTGATTACCTTCGTGCCAATGGCCAAGATCTCAAACATTATTTTCAGTAGGTCAAGCTACACCCGTGCCATGTACATAGTCTACTTGTTGGTTGTTGTTTTCATTTGGTTTGTTTTTCTTATTGCATTTGATTTCTCTTTGTTTGGTTCTACTTAATTTTTTTGTTCACGTTCGTTTTTTTATTTGATATATTACTATTTTTGTTTCTGGGAATAAGTGCTTCCAACTACTACGTGTTGGATTTTGAATAGAGTATGTGGCTAAAATTTGAAGAGACTTGTGACACTGCAACACTTGGCCAGTCTTGTGTCCGTCTTCTCTGTGCTTGGTTACAACCTTCGACCGATGAAGTCCTGATGGAAAATACAAACTGTCTGTAAGGGAAGCTTTGGTCCAACCATGAACCTATGTCCACACTGGGAAGCCCCATGCTTGTACTCAGCCTTCTGCTTTGTATGTCTAGGCTCATCGAGCTAGTAGAAACGGAGAAGGGGAAAACATAAACGTGATGATCTATGTCAGAGGTCTTACATGCTTCTTTGAAGGAAAAACCTTTTCTTCTCTCAATTTGGGATCCATCCTTCACCCCAAAAATAAATAAGTGCCTATGCACAACCCTCTTGAAAAAAAATACAAAGGCGAAAGAAGAGAAAGGCTTCCTGTGCAAAGAGGTGAATTATGCGACTCCACTGAGGTATTGACCAGGCTCACTGATAGTGGAGCAATGTGTGTGTTCTTGTGTGACTCCATCGGTGTACTGTCCTAGCCTGCTCGCAGCAGAGAAACACCAGAGATGAAAACTTATACTCTAAAAATATTCAACTCGCGAGCCAAACTACCCTTCCTGAATTCAAAACACTAAGATCTAAGCTAAACTTTTGACTGTGTTCGACTGAGATGGAAAAAGGTGAACCATGTATGTCCGTGGGGTAAGTGTGAAAACTGAAATAACCCGCACAACGATTCAATACTCCTTGAAATACCAAGGCCCTGTGCTAGCAATGAACCGAAACAGAGAAGTTGGAGTTCTACCTGTGTGTCGCCAAGTGTTGTAGCCGCTACAACCACCCTCCAAAATTTTGGCCTGCAATAATTTCAGAGCCTCCCTTGAAGAGTTTCACTTGATGACTGCACACATTTGATTTCACTTCGTGAGCTCGTGTGAGTCTTTACATCCACCTTTCTTGTTCACTACATTCAAGTCTCTACATGCTGATGTCTAAGTCATGTTTGCAGCCATGTTCTGGTTTTGCTCAAAGTCTTTGCTTCGTATGTTCTTGTTGTGTTCACTATGAAAGAATCTGTCGCACTCACACAAAGAGTCACATTCACTGTTGTGCAAGCATCTCTCAATCAATGAATGATCAATCATGAGTTTCATGCTTGTCACATGCACTATCAATTAGTCTTGTTGAACATGTGTGTTTGGATGGTTTGGTCATTTCATTGTCAAGTCACGTGAGTGTGTGTTTGTATGATCACCTATGCATCCTTCGATTGTTCACACACTTAGTAATTTTTGCTAAAGGATCTGACAACCTGACTCCCTTCTGACAGCCAAACCATCACCCTACCTACAACTCGATCGATTTTCAACCAGAACAACACAGAAGCACCAAGCTAGTATTTTCAAGATGCGATGCCCGCAAGTAATTCAATCGACTCTCATGTTGGCCACCCAGACAATTGGACCCAGAAGTCAACCTGGGACTGACTCGCCTAAAAAATTGTGCAGAGGCCACTAACTTCACCCACTCAACTGACTGACGAAATTGTGCAAATAGGTCGGAAAGCCACCAAATGCCCATCCTTGTTTCCCTCAAAAAATTGCACAGTTTTCCCAGCCATTCATCCCGACAATCGATCAAATTTTCATCTCAGAAATTGCACAATCTTCATGAGTATGCCTTCTGCTAACCATTAGTCAGCTCATCTCAAAAATTGCACAGAGATGATCAATAGGCTGGCCTCCCAACCTTAGTGCAGTTTGCCTTTCCAATAGCCCCTAGCAACGGACTGCCAGTTCCCTCTATGAATTGTACAGTTTCTGTTGCTAGTCTCCTGGGAAACCAACTAGATGTTACCTCTGGGAATTGCACAGTTTTGGATGCTAGTGACCAGGATAGTTTCCCAAAAAAATTGTACAATCCTTGCCTGATGACCCTTCATGTAGCTCGGCCCATTCCTCTAGAAAATTGCGCAAATCTAGTTTTCTAGCCCTACTACCCATTCATTCTAAAAAATGCGAAGAGCATTCCTTCCTTGCCTTCCAGTAGCCCGAACTGTTCCTCACAAAATTTGCACAATTGTTCCTCCAAGCTGAGCCAGACCTTGCAGACAGTCACTGTTGACTCATATTACTTGTCTCCATCTCTCAGTGACTCTTGTGCAGTTTTCATCAGCAGTTGCCCAAAGCCATCATCTTGTATCAAAGCCTTGCTACCTCTCCCAGTCACCTGCACCCGAATGATCATGTGTCATGGTAGACTATAAGGTTTTGGATTTGATGTCGTCTCGTCATGAGCAACTATAAGTATAGGTACATCAACTAACATGGAAAGACGACGAATGGGATGAACGAAGAGAGCACATGTCGAATGACAGGTTCACCAATGGACGAATGAACAAAGCATGTGAAGCGTATGAATGCAACGAACAAGCACCTTCGTGAATAGATGAGTTTGTCAAGCCTTCCAACATGAAAGCAAGGAACAACATGCTAAAGCTTCATCAAGAGAACCAAGGACCAATGAAGACTTTATGTGCTTCACCATGTGGAGGTGAATCTATGATAAACCATGAAGACATCCATCACCCAACAACACTATAGCTCGAAATGCACTCCAGTAGCAACACAAATGTACCAGCACTATCATGTCAAGTCATTTCGATTCACGTCATGAGTCATGTCTCCCACATCCTCACTATGTGCTTGTTGTTAATCAATGTGATGTAACATGGAAGTCTACGAGACCCACTTGTTGAATGAAGAGTCATGGAAGTTAAACAGTCATGAGGGTAGCTTAACGACCACAAGGGTCAGTTTCACCCTTAGCTATAAATACCCCCTCATTTGTACATGGAAACGACTTTTCACCTCAGCTCCTCAGACTTAGCCAAGAGAATCTGTAATCTTTTCTTTGAGGAGTTGTTATAGACATTTTTGGGCACTTCAACCCCAATCATAAATGTCCATAAACTAAGGGCTCCTAAGTCCCTAAAAGTTTTGCTTCACTACCTAAAGCAACAAGGTCAACTGATTACATCATCTCCCAGAAATTCTCCACTGAAAACTACTCATAAATGGTCAAAACTGGACCATACTGAAAGCTCAATGCAGAGGGTGCGATGCATATCACCTTCCTAATGTACAGGGTGTGATGCATATTGATTTTCTCCTCTGTAGGGTGTGATGGTCGGGAATGGACAAATGGAAGGGACAAAAATGTGAGGTGGAAGATCATGGAATCTTCCAGAAGCTTCCCCTCTGACACTTGACACTCCATTTTCGACCAGGGATGAGTAAGAGATCATCATTCTCCAAGTGGAAGCAGGAACTATCAGAGAGAAGACACTAATCAAGATCCCAAAAGATGACTCACCTCTCTGTAATCATCTATATATGGATCCGTCATCACAGAGATCCAGAGGCTCAAATTTTGTATCTTATGGAGAAGTGGTGTTGGTATTCTGGTGTACATTATCAGTTTTGGGTGATCTAGCTTTGCTTGAGGTGAAGAAGGGCTTCTTAGATGGAGGATGACGTTGGGTCAGAGCACATGTTTATAATCTTCTTGCTACTTTTCATCTGAATAAAGTTATTCTTGTTTCCTTCCATATTCTTGTGTACTTGTTTATATATGCTTGTATATGGTTAATGCACATCTGATCCTACATTATTTATGAATTTAGATCCTTGTTTCTTGTATAGTAGTATGTTGTTGTGATTCCATAGGTCCTTGTGAAGCTGGGCAGACAAAGAAGAAGCATCAAAACTCGATCAAAGAAGGAGAGGAAATCGAGCGCGAGACTTAGGTTGGCCCTCTTGGTTCTCCTCTCATATATTTTCATAAAAGGAATCAATAGTAGACTTTGATTGTTTGTTTCTAAGATAGCCACCCATATTAGTGGGAATAGCAGCATCTGAGTGGACACCATTCCCGTATAACAGCAGGTCACTTCCATAGTGGTGCGAAAGAATCTTAGCCCCTAGTTAGGGTTGCACGAAAGACGATTATAACATATCGCGAAGGTATTGAAGGTTAGAACAGTGTGCGAAATGACCTTGGTGAAGACAGGCATAGTTGGACTAAACTGACATCACAAACATCTCAAGGGTGCGGAAACTTGGTTCCAGCATGCCCACAAACTGCTTCGGGTGAGAATTCAGTCCACGCTCCATAGGCTGACGCCGAAAGTGCCAGTAGTGTAGGGATTTATTTGGCTAAATAACTCCAAACCTAGGTTAGGCCCCCATAAGCCAACAACAGGAAAGAAGTTGAAGTATCTTAGATAATACTGCAAAGAGTTTGATAACTATTATTTAGAGCATGAAATTCATAAAGAGAAGATAGTTTCAGGAACACCACAGGAAAATTGTGTCATAAAGGATGAATAAACAATCATGGAGCATGCAAGGTGCATGAGATTCCATGCAGGATTTTCCTTACAATTGTGGGAAGATGTTGTTATTTATATAACAAACCGAGGGCCTTCAATTTCCTTCAATGGTGGTAAACCAGAGGAGTCATGGACATGTAAAAAGGTAAACTACTAATTTTCAAATACTTTCAGTTGTGAAGCCAATGTCCACATCAATAAAGAAAATAGGATAAATCTTGAGGCAAAATCCAATAAATGTACCGTTATTGGATATTGTGTAAATGATTTCAGTTATCATTTATATGATTATGAAAATCACAAAATCAATAGGAGTAGATATGTCATATTCAATGAAAGGGTCTTTTATAAGGATCAAATGCAGGGAAAGAAATAGGAAAAAGAAAACAAAGAATATGTAGTGCTTGATGAGATCACAGAAAAAATAAAGGTGCCTAAAAATCATAATGATCAGCAGACACAACAATAACAACAATAACAACAGCAAAAGACACCTCAAACACCTGAAAGTGGTGTTAGAAGATCTAACAGGATAAGTAGACACTCTGAATGATACTCTCCTTCATTATATTATATATTGTTGATTTTGGTGAACCAGAAAGATATGAAGAAGCAATGCAGACAGAAACCCGGAAGAAGTGGGAGAAATACATGGAAGAAGAGATGGTCTCCTTGATGCATAACTAGACTTAGGACTTAGTCACATTTCCTGCAGGTAAAACAACATTGCAGAATAAATGGGTTTGTAGGTTGAGGGAAGAAGAGGGAGGAAAATAGAGGTTTAAGGCTAGATTTGTGATGAAGGGGTTTGCGCAAAAGAAAGGTATAGACTTTGATGAAATTTTTACTCATGTTGTTAAAATGACATCAATCTAAACTATTTTAAGTTTAGACACAACAAAATATTTTCATCTTGAGCAGTTAGATGTAAAGACAACCTTTATCCATGGGGATTTAGAGGAAGAAATATATATGCAACAGCTAAAAGGGTATGAGGTCAAAGGAAAGGAGAAATTAGTGTGAATATTGAATATGATATTATATGGCTTAAATTAGGCTCCAAGACAATGATATCTAAAATTTGAAAGGTTTATGGTTGCATAAGGTTATACTAGATGTCACTCTGACCATTGTGTTTATCTTAAAATGAAAAATGATGGCAGATATATGATATTTCTATTGTATTTAGATGAAATTCTTGTTGCAGGGTCTGAGATGTAGGAAATAAATGTGCTCAAAAGAAAATTGGAAAATTCATTTGCACTGAACGATTTGGATGCTACAAAACAAATCCTTGGAATGAGAATAACCAGAGATAGGAAAAATCACAAATTAACATTGTCTCTAAGTGAGTACATAGAAAAGGTGTTGGTAACATTTAAAATGTAGAATGAAAAACCAGTTAGTACACCTTTGGCTAGGCATTTCAAAATAAGTAAGGAGATTTGTCCCAAGACCTGGGAAGAGACGGATTATATGTGTAAATTTCCATATCCATAATAGTTGGAAGCTTAATGTATGCAATGGTCTACACAAGGCAGTGGGAGTTGTAAGTAGGTATATGAAAAATCTAGGAAAAGAGCATTAGATGGTAGTGAAATGGATTCTCAAGTATTTGAGAGGTACCACAAATCAAGCATTATGCTTTGGTGGTTCAAACATATATCTACAAAGATTTGTTGATGCATATATCGTAGGTGGTAGAGATAACAGGAGGCACACAAGAGGGTTTGTGTCTACTGTAGGTGAAACAAATTTCAGTTGTGTTTCAAGTTGCAAAACATTATTTCACTTTCAAAAATGGAAGAAAAGTATGTTGTTTCTATAGAGGGTAGTAAATAAATGATTTAGTTACAAAGGTTTATGGATGAGTTGGGAAAGAAGCAGGAGATGGGAAAGTTATACAATGACAACCAATGTTCCATTCATGTTGCAAAGAAATCAACATTTCATGCCAATACTAAACATATCCACCTTAAGTACCATTTCATACAGTTAGTGTTGGAGGATGGACAATTGAAGTTGGAAAAGATACATACTAGCTAGAATCCTGCAGATATGTTAACAAAAGTTGTAACCAGGGAGACACTGACATTATGCTCAGTTTCAATTGGTTTTAAAGTATGATTATGAAGATGAGAAACATCTAGGTACAAAGTGGAAGCATTCTCCAGCAAGTGAAGAAATAGTGAAATTTCTATAATCAATCTCCAAGTGGGAGATTGTTGGGTGTGGAGTCCAATTATCTTGGTGATTCTTCGAAGTTTTTTGTTTCAGTCACATTGGATCCATGTTCCTAATGGAGTGGAAACGTCACCCATTTAATCGTCATCATGGTGGTCCATGAGGGGGAAAATGACTACCTTTTGTGAGACCCCCCCCCCCCCCCCCCGCACCCACCCCCCCGCGGGAGTCGGGGGAAGTGCCCCTAAAGCTAAAAATAGATGAAATTTTACTTTGTAAATTATTGTAATTTTGTATTCAATCTGGGTCATCCATTAGGTAGGTGATCTGACGGTAGAAGTTATGTTAATTTAGGGGTTTTTTTTCCATGGAAGGAAACCATTGGTTTATATGATGGAATTGTATTGTGGCTTTATATCAGTATTCTGAGGGGGAGAGAGAAAGAAGGTTGTGTGAGAGCGAAGAGAAAATTACAATGGATCTGTTGTAGGTTGTATCTCTTAATTTTTCTGAATAATATAAAAGGAAGGAATGATTGTTTCTCTATGGACGTAGCCAAAATTGTGTGAACCAAATATGTATGCATCTCTCTTGTCTTATTCATTTATGTATTTGTGTTTTCGCATTATTTTGTGTATTTCATTTGTCTATTAATTAATTTCTAACACATGCATGACTCCTTACTAACCTTGAGGCATATACATATTTATGTGTATACAATACAGGTATGCCATGACACTTAGCTAACTCACCTATCTCTCCTGACCTTATATATATATATATGTGTGTGTGTGTGTGTGTGTGTGTGTGTGGGGGGGGGGGGGGGGGTGCCCTTGGTGACCTGCCTAGAGGCCTACTATACAAATAATTATGATGCAAGAGTTCAATTAATAACAAAGATTTACATATCTCCCAGTTCAGGACATTACACTGGAATTAAGCCATAAATAAAAGGCAGGAGTTAATCATTCCTCAACAATCACATTGGAAATCAATACTTCAAATTTTCCATTCAGGAGTTAAACATTCCTCAACCATTACACAGGAAATCAACATTCCTATTTATCAAAATATGCATCTTAATAGTATAGTGAGCATTTACATAACATTTGTAGACACAAGAGTTCAAATAAAACACTTATCTTATAATGAGAGGTATGACAACTGAGATTGGGACTTCAACATGCCACCCAAATATAGATTGGATTGCATTGAAACCTTTCTTGCAGCCAATCACCCCCGAGCTAGATTCGTAGCTTAAGGAGGTAGTTTACATAGAAATTCTCAATTGTAGCTGACATATAATAAATAGAGTCCATTTTCTTAGGTGTTCTCAATGACTCCTAGCTATTACACCATAGAGGATTTTATCCAGCAATAATTGTTGGCATTATGATACATGTGTTTTCCTTGATGGCAACTCACACAAATGATAGTTCACAATGCAACATGTTAACAACAAAGTATTATAGATCAGATTCTAGAGATTGAAGGAAGAGAGTGGTTTAAGAATTATATCTTGGTTCACTTTGTCCAAGCAGCATATACACATGGGTTGACAGAACAAAAGAAGCGTATATGTATACACGCACTTTCATAGAAGGAAAAGTACGTATGGGATGGAAAATGAAGGTTTTGGTCCAAGGTATTGGTTCGAGGTATTTGGTCCAAGGTATTGGTTCAAGGTATTTGGTCTAAGGTATTGGTCCAAGGTATTTAGTCCAAGATATTGGTCCTAAATGGCTTTGGTCCAAGGTATTGAGAAGTGCCTAAAACTATATAAGGAGGAGAAGATCATTCGGCCAAGGTGAGCAAGCAATGAATATCTTATGAAGTGAAAGATCAAAAGAATATATGCATGTTGTGGGTTTCTGGTGCTTTGCATGATCTAAACTAAGGATGAACCTTAGTCGTTGATGAGGGATGATATCTAATGATGGATCAGGATCATAAGACCTAAAATGAATTATTGCTATATGGTTTTATCATGGATATTCTAGATCTGAATGCTAAGGCATGATTTACACTGTAAATGTTCTGATATGGGTATGATTGAAGCCTGGAATAGTTGTGATGTTTTAAGTTAGTATTTGCAGATTTGTACGATGGTTTGACTTGGTAAAAGCGTGTACAAACACTGGTTTGGCAAATCAAAGTAGCGTATACATTATGAAATATGATGTTTGAAGTTGCAGTTGGTTCTGCTTGTTGATGCAGAGTTATGGGTTCTACTTTGTATTTTGATGACTATGTTCTAGTGACATTGTTCTGAATGTTTAGATTGATTGATTGTGATTTTCTTCAGTGATGATTGGTTGATAGATTTAGTTGTGGTTAGTGATTGGTTGATGTAGATGTATTTGATGGTTGTATTGTAGTGGTGACTTATGTAGAGCTTTAATTTCACTGATGTGTCCAGTGTGAAAATTGGATGTAATGAGGCCTTCAGATTGTGGTGTTTTGTTCCAGGAGTATCCAGTCTGAAAATTTATGAAACGTGGTCCCCGGAGGAAGAAGTGAGCGTCGTAGCCTTTTGTAACATGAAACCTATGTACTGGTAAACATATAAGACAGTAGAAGATCCAGGGGGTTGGAGCTCCCTTCCAGTAGCAGCTGGAAAACAGGTGAAGGTTGGAGCCTTCTATAGGTCGGTGCCTACGTATTAGTAAATGGATCGGCTAGTATAAGAACTAGGGGGTTGTAGCTACCTTCTAGTAGAAGCTAGAGAATGAGATAAGGTTGTAGGCTTCTACAGGTCGGTGCCTATGTATTGGTATGAGTCTACACCAATACAAGATTGTAAATAGGTTTTTCTTATATTAAAAGAAGATAGCAACATGTGGTTTTTGTCCCGCATTGGGTCTCCACCTTAAATATTGGTGTTCATGTGTGTTGCTTATGTGTGATGGTTTATTCTATTATTACTGCACATGGTTACTGTTTATATGAAGTACTATTGCACTGATTAAATATCAACATATGATGAATTAACTGAATCATAGGTTTGTTGGATATACACTGGTTGCTTTAAAAATAGTTGCGTGTAGACACAGGTTACCTTCATTGAAGTACCATATATAAATTTGAGTATGAAAAGAAAAAGTTATTGATTTGATAAATAATGATTCACCCCCCGCTCAGTATTATTTCCAACAATTTTTTATCAGAGCAGGTCCTTTGGCAGAAGCTTGATCGCTTGAAGGAGATCCATAGAAACAATGGGAAATAAGCTAAAGAAGAAAGTGCCCCAGAATAAGAAGACAACTCAAAGGAACAGTGACAACAGGAGAGACAATTGGCTATTAGGTGGAAGCAAGTATTTATATTTAGAATCACCTCAAATGGAAGATGGACAAGCAAAAGAAGTATCAGGTACAAATTTTTGGTCTTCTAGTGATATTTTTCTCTATTCATGCAATGTTGAAGATATTGAAAGTGATCATGAAAAAAACATTGAGGCAGAAATTCAAAGACTCATAGATAAAATCAAATATCAACAAGATCTATTTAACAAAAGGGAGTGTTCCTTCAGAGAAGAAGTTACCAGATTAAAAGCTTAGTTGGAGGAAGGAGACAAGGTAAGGAAGCAGTACAAGAAAAGGAAGATCAATGTCAAAAGCTACAAAATGAAGTGACATCATTAAGAAATGAAGTAAATGAACAACAATAGAGATACCTAAAGATAGATCTAGTTACTATGAAAGTGTTGAAGTTAAGATCATCTCTCTAGAAGAAGACCTTGACAATTCAAATAAACAGAATGAAGAACTACCTCAAGCAGATGAAGAACAAGAAAATGAGATTCTCAAATTAAGGCAACAAGTGGAAGAAGGAAGAAAGGCTAAAGAAATCATGAGGAAGAAATATATGAAAAAGGAAGAGAAATATCATGTTGAGGTAAATACCTTAAAAGGTAAATTAGAAGAAAAGGATAAAATGTTATGATTTCAAGATAGTACTAAGATTTTGGATAATATTCTTTGTAGTCAAAGGTCTCCTACCATCAAAACTAGTCTTGGTTTTCATGAAACTGTTGAAGGTGAATCTAGCTCACAAGATGAGGCAAGGAAAATATGAAATGCTCAACAAGGAGATGGGAAGCCAACCCCATCAACAACCAAGGAAAGAAAGTCTTCAAAGAAAATCTTTTACTCCTAACTTTGAAAGTGGTAGTTGGTTATTTCCTTCGATGAATAATGTTGAATGTTTTATATGTCATAATTTTTGACATGTTGCAGCTAGATGCAAAAGTACAATGGTTCAAGCTAATAACCATCACATAGAGAGATCATTAGCTTCCAGGTACTTTAAGGGATATTGTTTTTCTTGCAATATGTTTGGTCACAAAGCCATTGATTGATATAGAGGGAATATGAAACATATAAGATGTTATTCTTGTAACAAGTTTGGGCACATAGCAAAAGAATGTAGGCAGGGAAAATTTTAAGAACCCCCCCTAAATTTATAAATATAATAAATGGGCGAATCTCCATGGTATATAGGA